>APFE030755481.1:0-24941 GCA_000404065.3 Pinus taeda
AGCATGAGGAACTAATGAATGCACCAGACTTTAAGTTATCCATCAAGAATCCGATTGTTGTAGCTTATTTCTAAGAATATATATGTCCTTAGATACCAGATTGGATAGCTAATTAAAGAAAAACTGCAATGTGATGTGAGTCACTAGATGATCCAATCCATCCACTAATTCACCTTTCAAATGATCATTGAATGCAAGATGAGGAGTACTAATGATCTAGATTCTATCAATCACAGAGATGTGGTTCAATATCCACCAAAATTCGAAGAAGTGCTTCGAGTCTCGTGACTAAAGAATCTTTTTCCTATTACAAGATTACCATAAATCCTATGGAAAGTATATTATCTACAAAGTGGATGCCTTTTAAGCAGTTAAGGCCCATGAAGAAACTGGTCATGAATAGTCCTCATGAATGGACAACATAATTACATAGTGAAGCTTTCTGGATAACCCACGTAAACCTTTTCATGAAGAAAAACTAGTACTATCAGATGATTTATTATATGCTTTGAATAAAGTCATATGACCTAGCAAAGTAAAACTAAAGTGACATTTTCCTCACATTCAGTTACTATTTTCATGTCACAGTGTAAAAGTTGTATTGATGTTTAGTCATAAAATTTATGAATCAAGCATAAAAAATATTCCACACCATAAAGAAAAGACACGGCCACCCAACCCAGAACCGGATCGGATGATGGGCAAGGTCATTCCTCCCCAAAAAAAAAATAATCATTTTATTAATTATATGGTCTGCCTGCAAGCGCACCCGCGAAGGCAACACCATTTCAAATCCCTTAAATTAAAATACAATTAGGCATAAAATTACCTGCCTAAGATAGAAAATTGTAAATTGTCGAGAAATCTACCCATACTGATGAACATCATCTTGTGATTTGAAACATTCAAACACTTGCAATCTCGCGATATACACTTCCAAATTTACAGACAACTCCATTATTAGGCTCGTTATATAGCTTCGTATATAGCTTTGCCGCCTACTAATGAAAATTTTCATTATTTGCAATGCTACGGTCGTTTTCATATTCAACCATAGAATGTTATGAGTTCGATCAGCCGCACCTCCAGTGTCCAAAATCTGAAAAAGCAAAGCGGTACTAGACCTGCAGAATTAACAGACAATGAAATGAGTGTACCCCACTGATGTAAATGGATTATCAAATGCTGAGTGCAATAGCAGAATAAAATATAGATTCATCTATCTGCAGAAAGATTCACCCATTGATTAATTGAATCCATGGAAAGCTACGCGCGATTCCTCATTCGAATTACGTGGGAATTGAATGGTTAAATCGTTTGCAGATAGATGTGTTATCAACAAGATTTGTTCAGGATGAGATGTTTGTTCATGAATACAACGTAATTTATAAATCTACTAATCAGAATGACTCAATGAACCTACATGAAGATAGACAAGCAATAGCCAAGTCTGTTAATGAATTACAGTTTCAAAATCAAGATGAGATAGAAATGGTCAAGTTGAACACATAGATGAGATAGAAATGGTCAAGTTGAACAGACAGATACCAATTTAAAACTTGAGTAGCCAAAAAAAGGCATGGATATGCTACGTTGAAGCTCTTCTCAGCCCAATTTCTTTGTCCACCGCCTCATTGGGCTTTGCTCGACCAATAACTCCAAATGATATACCGTCAAGACCTCTTTGTCTGACATTAAGAAGCATCTTTATCCCGGAAAAACTAACTTCTTCAAAACCCACTATAAGAAAATCCATCAACACATTCCATCATTATGGATTATAAACCATAAGATATTCGTTCAGTATAATCATTAACTCTTCTTCAAATAATACGTGCTCAAATTAGGGTATAAAACCTTAAACAGAACTCCATTGAAAGTTATTTCCAAATGCTGTTATACTGAACGACCGGTATATATACACTGTTATGTTGAAGACTACAATGTCTATTGACTGTGCATATATCTCCATATATTGTGCATTTCAATGTTGTGACTTTATTTAAAAAATTTGAGTGCACAATAATACTAAAAAATTCAACAATTTTTTTTTAAATGTGGTTTACACGAAACTTAACTAATTTGTCTCTACTATTAACCACTTTACTCATCCAAATTTAACTTGTAATCGTTTGAACATAAATTAAGGTGTCTTCATGATATCAGTACTGCAAAGAAACTTCACCACTCTGATGGGTTAAGTTATTATTCACTAGTCTATAAGCATAAGCATAGAGGACCTGTATACTACCTCAAACCTTACTGTAATTTAATCCCAAATTATCTATGCAATTATCTATAGTTTCACAATAATTTCCTCTCAAAACCATAAATGGATTAGCATAACATCTATGATAGTGAGTATAAGGGACAAAATATATTGGAATAACAACAATTATCAATTGGTTAAGCATTCCACTTCAAATTTTTAAACATTCTTCCCGCACCCTCATAGATCTACGCAATGTATGATATAGAAGTGTATATTATATCTTACTTCCCCCACTAGTTCCATAGAATAACAGTTAGGAAATCAATACTATGCGGAAGTATTAAGATCTTAGTAGAAATCAAATATTTAACAAAGAATAGGGTCCCATTAAGAACTCTATAACTAATATCTACTGTGTAAAATTATCTCTCTAACTAATTCTTATCATGAATTAGTTGCGTACTCTATTTTTCACATGCATCCAAATCTACTAAATTAACTTTTATTTAGTAAATTCTAAATATTTTTCGAATCTAGTGAATTAATTCTCTGATTCCTGAGTATATTGATACTAAAGGAAGTCAGATTAATTTATCGATATTCTTATTTCCCAAGAAGTGGTAATCTGTATAATCCCAAGAAAAAAAGACTCTAATAAATGAGAAAGTACGTTCATTACAGAGAGCATTTCCAACTTTATTCTCTGCTGCTGGATTTTTCTTTCCTTATTCTAATAGATCAGTATCACTACCACTCATTCTATATGCTACATAATTTTTCTTTAGACTAGAAACAATTCTCAAAGTTCAACATATAAGACAAATCCGTTTGGATAAAAGAGTTGAATCATAGACAATCTAATTAAAAACACAGGCAGGTACTTGGAAATCCAAACCAGCTGGCCACCCAACCTAAAAATTTCTAAAAATTTGTTCAAGACAATATGAAGGCCAAACAAGGAAAATAATTATAGATTAAAGAAAGCAAATTAATATTATTGAGGACGCAATTTAGTCAAAACCTCTTTAGAACACAATCCTTAAGATATCATTTCTCCGCGTCCATTAAAAATAACTAAAAATTATACTTAAAACAAATAGTTCAATTTGTGCAATATATATTGCATTACTGTTCAATATACCCAAATTACTCTTCAAGAATTTATTTAAACATTGTGAAAGGATTCATTAACTTAAATATAGACCCAATTATCTGTGCCTTTTCAAATTGCATTCTGGTGAACTACAGGGACATAATTGTCATTATATTTCACTTCCACAATAAAAACTATGAAAATTTATATAACTGCATATATCAAAACAAAGTGCAATGTGATCTTCAAACATATACGAAAATCAGCAGCGAACATTTAATGGACAACAGTAATCTGTGGTATTTTATGGTTCAAATCCAAGCAGTTTTTTGAAAAAAACAAAAATAAGTCAATTTGGAAGGTATCTACGTGATTGGCTTAAAACGCTGTCGGAAATATTCAGCCTACCAAACTTGCAGAAGTTGGAAAACAACTATAATCCTGATGGTCATTATAATACTTCCTTCGACTCCGCTTTCTTGCTTCAGTGTGAAAGAAATATTAAAGAATAATGAATATCAATGTGCAGAGAAATTATATTCAGATTGGACTCTTTCAAGTTCCACGAGATGCTTTTCATTCATGGGTTTTACCCAAACTAGTCATCCAAGAAAAACAACCTGCAAATTTGGTCTAAGCCCAGAAATGGCTCACGGTTAAATGTGTTATTTTCGGATCCAAATTATAGTTGTTAAACTTCAAAATTTTAGGTGTCCTAGACGTTTTTGATGGCTATGAACCCATTTCCACCATCAAAAACACGATTCAAACATTGCCTGTACAAGACTTTTTGAGATTTTTTTACCCAGATTCCCATCACTTTTGGCACGGAGACAACTCTTAAAAAAATTTCAAACTGTTGGGAAACACCAAAAATAAATGATATTTGCAGGGTAAGCGAGATTTTCAAGTCAATCGATTTGAAATTTTGAACATCAAAAATGAAACGGCCATGAACAAAGATTATCGGTTTCATGTACGACTGTTACCTATCTTAGTCTACAGAGTTTTCAGATCAATTCCCACGGAGACCAACTCTGTGAAGTAACACGATGTTGCTTCTTCTCTTAGACAATATGAAAACATGAGAGCAGCGAAGGAAGCAGATCGTTATATGTTGAGAGATGGATTTGGTCTATTAAGACAAGAGCTGAACCAATGAGCTATTCTACACGAATGCAATTCGTATACTTCTCTATTGCAGGCATGCAAAGACATAAGAGCATTGAATGAAGTCCATGCTCATATGCTCAGGCATGGATTCAACCCAAATATCAATCTTGAAACCAAGCTTGTAGGTAGGTATGTCGTTTGCAGTAGTATAAAGAACGCACGCCTATTGTTTGATAAAATGCATAAACCAGATTTGTTCTTATGGAATGTGATGATCAAAAGCTACGTCTTAAATTGTCTGTACGAGGAAGCTCTCAGACTCTATCTTCGAATGCTTGTGCAGGCATACGGCCGGATTCTTTATATTAAACTAAAAAGAATTGCGATAACTTTACCAAAATTAAATCTCTAAATTCTAACCTCTGCAAATTAAATAGGAATTTATCCTGTTTCTCTGTGTTTTGAACTCCGCCATTTATACTGCTTCTCTATGTTTTGAACTCCGCCTCAAATAATAAAAGGTATGAAACTTCCATACTGAAAATAAGACTCAAACCAACAGTCATCTTTTTTTCCCCATTTAATCAGGTTCAAATATCTTATTATGGAACCAAAATGCAGTCCGCATCCATCAATTGCATGAATCGCTCAAAGGAAAAGAATTGCATTGTTAACGATATAGAATAAGGAAATAAAATCAAGGGAACGTGCAATTAAAACAGACCATTATTATAATACATGGCACGAGAATTTCTGATCCAACATCGTGGTAAAAATCAACCCAATTATAACAAAACAAAGAGGTGCATGCAAGACTATTGGGCAAACTTGTGACTAGAATTACCTGTTTGGATAATTCAAAGAGAAAGCAGGAACTCATCTCAATAAAGGGCCTAGGTATCAATAGTCTGAATAAGCAGACTAGTACTAAATGAACTATATTGGTATCACTATCCGATTTTCCAAAGCTCTCATACCTCTTGTTCAATAGGTATCAATGCTCTGGATATGCACAAAGCTTTTAAAAACTGTTCTATATTCATAAAAATACGAGATTTAAGCGGCTGTAATACCAAACTAAGATCGCTCACACATTATAAACTAGATAAAAAAAAGATCTGATACCCTAAAATATATGATCAAATTTGATTTCCACACAATCAATTCCATAGCATATTTTAAAAATTCCATTTGAGTTCTTTAAAATTTCTGTTCGAGTCTGTGCTCAGACACGCACATTACGGTGTTAAAATTTCTGCTCGAGTGCGAGCTCAGAAATTCTCATTAGATTTGAAATTTTTCTCCAGGCAAACTATAAAATTTCCTCCAGACAATCAATTCCATGACATAATGTTTCGGGCATTTTCTACGGTAGCATCAATATATATTATAAAGCCAATTTTGTTTTGTTGTACGCAGCCTTTTATTGTGGACTTTTCATGGAGGAGAGTTCCATTTAGTAAAAATAGAATGATTTACATGGCTTAAATGTCCATCTATATTTAAATCATTTATTTTAACCACTCTATCCTATCACCGATTTGAAACACTGGACTAAATTTTCATTTCAACTCAAGTGCAAACCAGACCCTATCTGTCATCGTGAATGGCCCAACAAATATACATGTTAAAGAACTTGTTCATAATCGGTCCAAGGTCTATTAATTACCCAATTAATCTTAACAAAGCTTAAGAAACAAATATTAAAAGCTTATAATAACTTACCCTATAATTTTTAACTAATGATTAAGCATAGTATTATATATGCTTCAGATAAAAATTTGATTGAGCATGAAGCACCGCCATGCTTTGGTTAGCGCGTACCCTTCATATAAAGATAACTGGTCAACACAACAGATATATGAAATTCTATTTCATTAATCAAATATGTACATACACATGCACTAAAAAAAATTCTCATTTTTCTCCGTGGACAATTGCAGCTCAGAAAAAAAAAACTGCAAAATAGTATGAAAAAATAGGTTTTTTCTCCATGCATGACCAACGTATCTGCAAAATGAGTCTGAAAAATAACTGCATAGCTTACTGATCTCTTTCTATATTTTTGGTGAATGATGACAAAATAAACTGGTAAAGGAACAGTTCAAGAAATGATCCAGTTCTAGAAATAAAGCATAGAGAGAAAGTAAGAACTACAGATCATTCAAACTCAAGCATCTATGATAAAATTGTAGAGAAATGAATCTAATTCCAAATCTAAAGTTGATACAGGTAGAAACGTAATCACCAAAACCAATCAAAATATAGCTATGTAGTAAGTATGCATTGAATAAGAAAATTTACGGCATAGTGAGGGTTTGAAAAAAAATTATGCCGCCTCTTGGAAGTAATCAACCTGTAACTTTAAAACAAGGCAAGTTAAAATTCCAACAAACTAAATTTTCGGATGCCCATGAGCCCTAAGGATTAAACATGCTATGATACCATATGTAACAACCCCAAAATAGATATCTAATTAACTTATTAACATTAAATTTAAACTATGAAGTGTACTTACTTGGGCTTACCTCTGGTAGAAGTAGGCTTACCGCAATAGGGTTTTGGGGACGACTCTCCTCCAAATCGTAGGCTCAATTGTGCAGGATTCTGGTACAACTGGCCATCCCCGAGCCCTCAATCAATGATTACTGCGAGTGCTCCTAAGTGTTAGTATACCATTCTCCCAAGAGAATGACAGATAGAATCTTGGAATGATGGATACCTCCCATCCTCACCATCTATTAAATAGAACAAAACATTGGAAGGGGAACCACATGCACACACTCCATGTGTCTGCATGCAACTTTTTTTCTTGTTTTATTCTTTACTTTTATTTTGATTTTTAGCTTTCTTGTTTTATTTCCTTCTTTTTGATAATTTTCTTCTTTTATTTCTATTTATTCTTATTTAGTTAAATATGGTATTCTATCTTTATTTTTATTTTATTACTTATTTCTTTTTATATATTTTTAATATTTCATTTATTATTTTTATTATTTTTATCAAGTGATTTATATTTATTTATTATTATTATTATTATTCATTATTTTTATTATTAATTATTAGTTTTGTATTTAGTTATTATTATATTTTATTTATTATTAAGGGTGGGATATTACACATCACATGCATGGTTTCATCGATGATGGGTTGTGGTTGGTTTCTTGATAGTGGAATCTCATTCCACATGACCAATGATAAGAGTTTGTTCAGTACCTTGGAGGAGAATGACCTCAAGATACTCATAGAGATGGGTGATGATTAAAGGTACCATGTTTCAGGTGAAGGTACAGTTTCTTTTTAGAGGGATAATGCTGGAGGACAAATGCTATGATGTAGTCTTCAGTAAGGGAAAGGTTTTCCTTAGATACATCACCACAAGACAAGTGAAGCAAATCGGTTCATGATTCAAGAACCTGTATGCTCTTGAGGTTCAAGATGCATGCAAATCCTTGAGGAGCAAAGGAAACTATTGGAGACTTGGTGGTTGAGAAGGAGAGTACATTACCTCTCAACATGCAACACCATAAGAAGTCTCAGAAAATTGTGGAGGAGCCTCAATTGGTGAAGCAGCTTCAGGAGGTTGTGGAGTAGCCACCACTGGAGAAGTCGAGAGGAGACCGAGTGGAGGCATCCACTCATGGAAAGACCTCCAGTAGGGGGAAATTTCAAGCCAAGTGGGCATAGGGATCACATGCATCCATACCTCCAGGTGTGAGGTGAGGTGATGTGAGGTGATAGTCCCAGGAAGGCTAAAATAGGGGTAGGATCCTTGAGGTACCTAGCCTCTTTGATTAGACCTTGGTACACGAGCCCCAACGAGTGGTAACAAGACTGGCTAAGTGGGTAGAGACAAATGTAGATGGAGCGGCAGAGGAAGCTTCACCATCAGAGGCTGTTTCCAGCTCAACAGGGAGGTCAGTTGGGAGATCAGTTACTTACTTCTCAGTAACTGAGTTGTAGTGCAGCAGTGGGCAGGACGATGCAACATGATGAGAGGAGGTGCAGTGTGGATGTAGTGCTGGGAGAAAGGAGCAACAGTAACATGGATGCAACAAGACAAATTAGTGTGATTGACGCAGTTAAAGATGAAAGTGATAGAGGCTAGAGTAGTCAGATGCCGAAGAGCACAAAAGTGTAGAGTTTTCAGTAGACAGAGGCAATAGCAGTTAGAGACATTGATGACAAGGTCATCGTTCTGATTCAGGTTGGATATTTTTGTGTTCCTAGACTTTTTGGAGCAACAACACTTGAGAGAAGTGTTGCATGTAGAACATTCCAAAGGTTCAAGATCGGGTTCTAGTTGAATGCCTTTCTTCTTCAGAGGGAGTGTTGAAAATAGCAACAAGAAATGCTAAAAATAACATTGCTATAAATAGCATTTCAAGATACATTCCAATTTTAATTAGTCCCTAAATTAAAATTGAGAATTAAAATTTGAATTTGATCTCAGTAGTTGTTTGTAAAATCATTAATTAATTCATATTGAGTTAATTAGTTGGAGAAAATCAAACATAAAGTCTTTGTGAAGACATGCAACAATTATCCCTTTGATTGAGGAAGTTATCCCTTAATTAAGGAAATACGGATGAGTTGTATTTGAATTGTAATTAGTTAGCTCAATTAACTGAGTTAATTCTAGTTAAATTAGTTCCAAATAGTTGGAGGAACTAATTGTGAGTTCAGTCAGTTAATGCATGCATGCATGCAACTAGTGTTCTCCAAATAATTAATATTATCTCATAAATAACTCATGCATGCTAGTTTAGAGAAAGACCCAGTTGAGATTAAGGAAGGCACAATGTACTATCAGTTGGAGGATATTTCCTATAAAGGAAACTCATCCATGGAGAAGGAATTATCTCGTTCAGGATTGCGCAGTTATTTCAGAGGTCAGAGTAGTGTGTGAGGTGAGAATCACACAGGATACAGCTACAGGACCCAGGAGAAACTTCGTAAGGAAATAGGATGCTTATGGGACTAAAGGAAGGCATATGTGTTGTGTATTCTATCTATGAGCAGCAGTGAGGAATTGTACTGAGAGTTGGATAGCTTAAGAGCTAAAGCTTTGTGTAACCCTGAGATATTTCAACTTGCATGATAATATAGATACTGGGGTTTTTAGCTGAGGCTTTCCCCATAGTATTCTTTTGTGTTTCATGTGTGCATTTGTTATATATGTTCTATTTGATCTTGCTCAAAATCGATTAAGATTCCACAAGTTTGATTGTAGAAGTAGATTAAGTATTTTTCTTTAGTACATTGCATAATCAGTTTAATCTACGGTGAAATTTCTACATTTCTTAATCACGACCTTGCCATTTTTCATATATCAAAGATCTATTTTGTAGGGGGAAACAAACTTTTCTCTATATTCTACCTCTCACTCAGTCATTTGCAACCCATTCTCTACTAGAGAGGCTTTGTAACCCCATGAAACTTTTCCCCATCCAACAGTTTGATAGAGCATCACTTTCTTGGACTTTCACTATCCACTTTCTATCATGTCAATGTCTCCTATTTAACCTTCACCTGAAAAATTGCATCACGTTTCCATTTTCTGTGCATGAAGAATTTCTAGGTGCCATTTATCGGGCGTGCCGATGAGTTCATTTCCCCACTCAAGTTTATCTTTATTCTCATCAAATTCCTTGTTACAGTATTGGTTTTCCGACGGTGGGTCATCAAAAGGCTTGTAGAAGACATGGAAAGAGGAAAATACCAATTCACATTCTTTTTTATGGAGTCATTTTTTGATGGGCTAATCAACTATGGTTAATATTAGTAACCCATCCATTTTCTTGAAGGAAAATATATGTGTTTAATTCGGTTTTTTGGCATATATATATGCACACACACACACACATATCCATATACATATACATATATATATATATAATCACATGCAGTGAGGAGTGTGATAAAATATATGAGTATTTGTGTGCCTTTTGAAAAGATAAGTTATTATATTTTCTTAAAAGGAGAAAATATAAGTTACTATATTTTACTAAAAATGAGATTTTATATATATCACTATATGTAGACAAAGATTGTGAGTATATATTTTTTTTGGTAGAGAAAAATATATTACTAGATGTAGATAAATATTTTTATTACTATATATAGTAAAAGATTTGTAATTATATATATTTGAACCATTAAAAGATAAGTAATCTTTCTTATCTTTATATAGCAATGTGTATGCCTTTTATGTAAGAAAATATATGATGCAATTTCTTTTCTTAATAAAGGATTTCGTACTGGTGTAGGAAATGATAAAATATCCAAGTTATTTTCTTGGAAGTGAATATAGATTAAAGAGGGTAATTGTGAAATAATTTCATGGGTGGTGAAAAATAAAAGAGAAAAATTAATTAAATTATTTTTCTTCGAAAGTGGGCTTCCCTTTTTTACGCCTGCAGTTACCGATTCACCATGTGCTTATTAATAATGATTTTGTAACCACATTTAAAGTTAATTAATAAGCACATAAAAAATTAATATTTGCCATAAACTCATAGTATCACAAAATTCTTAATCATGAATATTCACACCCACTTTACCATGAATATTATTAACTTGTAGATAGACTTTATTGTGATAACATGACTTATCAATACTCAAAACTCATTTCAAAATTAAACTATTTTCTAATTACTTTATTTTAATTTAATTTTATTACATTTTATTACTTAAATTTAAGGGAAAAGAAGTTATACTTTCAAGATATATCTAAATCCTCTACTCTCACTGCTACTAAAAATATTTGGTGGACATTTCATATAGATTAAATCAAGATCTTAATAAAAATGAAATATAAGATTACTTTTATATAGATATGTGAAATTTATATAATATCATCCTACATCCATCTTAACTCTAGATATACTAAACTGCAAAAAAAAGTTTGCACCTAAAGAAATTTGATCTTTAGACACTTGGTACATCATCATCAACAATATATAAAGATATGTTCATAGAAATTTGCAAATATTCTTAAGAAAATGATGATGTTATTAAAAACATGTAAATGGTATTGATTTGAGAATCTTAATAGCAATTAAGCTAAAGAAAAGCTTGAAAATTAAGATCATGAAAACATATGTATTTTATGAGAATACAAGTAAATTCTTAAATAAATATATTCTTGAACACCCTCTCTCTCTCTCTCTCTCTCTCTCTCTCTCTCTCTCTCTCTCTCTATATATATATATATATATATATATATATATATATATATATTACATACTGAGATAAATTTTTAGGTAAATAGTTTCTTGAACATCCTATTGCACCCTACACATATATACACTTTACTTCACTTTAATATACACTTAAGATACATATTTCATTCATGTGTTTAAATGTTTAAACCAAAACACAACTTTAACCCACTGTAAGGTAATTATCTTTTGTTATTGTTCTATAAAGTGATAAGAGCTTCCAAACTTTATAATTATACAATTACTTTCAAAACTATAATAAAGATACCTATTCTTTGCACTGATTGATAAGGATCGTTTGTTCCGAATGAGATAAAGATATTTAAGAGATTAAAAATTTCATTATTATTTTTAAAATTAAAAATTAATATTTATATTCTATATTATATTATAAAATAATTAATAAAGTATAATTTAAAGAGATAAATGTTTATTGAATAATTATATTTTATAAAATAGAATCAAACAATTTAAAGAGCGATGAATAATGATGTCCCTAAACTAATCTATTTCCTAAATATATTATTTATTATAGATTAAATTTAATTTTTTAATTATTTTTTGAATAATTATTTAATTTTAATTATTAATAAAAATTAAAATCTAAATTAATTTAGATATTTAAAAAGAAATCAAATTTAATATTTAAAAAAATAAAATAATATATTTTTATTTAAAGTATTTAAAAAAAAAAATTAAATTCAGATGCTTAATTGTATATACGTATATATAAAATTGCATATTTAAAAAAAATCAAATTTAATATTTAAAAAATAAAATAATATATTTCTATTTTAAAACTGAATTTTTTTTAAACTTATTTGATAAAATTAAAATATTCACATAACATTACCACATATCTTTACTCAATTATTTAAGGATTTAAATTAATCATTGGCATAAATAAACAAGAATCTATATGTAAAACCATTTAAACTAATCATTAGAACCACATTAAACTATTTAAACTAATCATTAGAATTACACTATTGGTTGAAAACGGGTCCACCAAAATTTCTCTCATAAAATTTCTACCAAAAAACTTTGTTTAAAAAACTCCATATTAAACCATTTATTGATTATTATATAAATAAATAATAACTATTAAACTGATTATTAATATAAATAAATAAACCAGAAAAAAACTACATAGGAAAACGCTCTATAAGCACGTAAAATTATTCTCATAACCAAATATTTTGGCGTATTCCATTTAACTATTAGGAAACTTGCGTGTCAATGCGAAGAATCGAGAGAGCAATGGTTGGAGCGTGACCTCCGTCGAGTGGTGAGCATAGATATATTACATGCATGCCCTTAGCGTTATTGACTCCGCTAAGTGGTAGACAAATCGTGGTAACAGGTGGTTAACTAGTCATAGAGTTCAGTTAGCTATTTTTAGTTTAGTTATGGTCGAGTTCAGTTTACGATTTTGTTGCGCTCAAGATCTTAAGTGGGTTTTCGGTAAAACATTAGTGGGTTAGTTGATTCATGCATAATCTGATTTATGCAGATAAGCAATCTAATTTTAAGAAAACCCCTGTTATTTGTAGAAAACAGAGACACGCTGTATTTGCATGCCTGCGCTTAGGGTTAGGGTTAGTCACTCTTAGAAAGTTAACTTTAGCTTGATAACCATATGGCACAACTCTTAAGTCAGATTCCTGCGTGATGTTATTTATGCATAGAATGAGATGTTTTTACTGATGTATTTATCCGGCAAACATTGCGCTACTGGCCGCAGTGGCGAGGAAAGCAGTGGCGAGGAAAACAGAGGTGGTCAGAGAAGCTTTATACGATTTCCGAGCTTTCTGATGGAGATATCCGAAGCTACTTTCGGAGAGAAGCCGCTAGAATAACGCAATGCATCTGGAATTATTTATCAATAGTTCTGGATATAAAGATGTTCGATAGCTTTACGTCTCTATCAATAATTCTCTGGGAATGGCAGTACCGGAGAGAGAATTATTGATAGAGACTAAAGATCTCGAACATCTCTATATCGAACTCCCGCTTGTAACAGCTTTAAAATTGGAAAGTTTGATCGATGAATTCGATTTCAAGGTAAGTTGGAAAATTATCCTTCAACATTAATTTCTAAACCATATCTTTTCGTTTCTATCCTTGGTATCTTATTTTTTGCTGTGAAATTAATATCTTAATTAGATTCGCATATAAGTTAAATTTGCTAGCTAAAATTGTATATTTCAATTAAATTTATATAAAGGTATTTGATCTTGAACTATATTCTGCAGTTGGTAGACAAAACGTAGGAACATTGGGATATTCTGCTCCAGAGATGCTGTCCGGAAAGGGGTACTCGTACGAGGTCGATATATGGAGGTCCGTATTGTACGCCCTTCTATGTGGCAGGACACCATTCGATTAATTCACTCAACCAATCAAATTAAAACCCATCCCGCTAAATTTATATAAACGTGGTATATCTTAATAAATTTATATAAAGATGATCATAGTCATGAAATAATCTTAATCTTGAATTATTTTGGGGTTTTCATTTGGTGAGTTGATAAATTTATGGTCTTATTTCAAGGCCATTTCCAGAGTTATGGCCTTCTATGCGTATTAAACAAGGCCTTCTATGGGTATTAAACAGCGCTGCATTGCGTACGGTATACCTGCCCAATAAGGATTAACATTTGTTGTTGCAAGGATTAATGCATATTCACGGATGGGGACACAGCTCTAAAGATATCATGCCAATAAAGGTATCGGCAATATAAGTAAATAAAATAAAGGTATCGCCAATATAAGTTTTCAGCAATAGTGGTTTGTTGTTAGATTGGATTGCAATATATTGCTGAGTGGGTTGTGTTCTACGTGCAGTAAATGAGTTAACATATACTTTGGAAATTATGGATGACACTACCAAACTGCATTTAAATAAAGTAATTGGAAATTGTATATATCTGAGAATTACACGGAAATTGTATAGCTCAGCTATTAGCTCATATTTTTTTTACTGCGAGTCAAAAGGTTCACTTTGTTGTAGTACAAAAATCAAATTTGATTGGAATGTCGAAGAGGATGGTTATTGAACAATTAATCTGAATATTGAGTGTTGGCTTTGGATACTTCATGATAGCGTCAACCTTCAAGAGAGTCATTTTGAGCTCACCATTTCCAACTACATGCCCATAACACTTCTTGAAATAAAGACTTCCTACTTAGAGTTGGTCACTTTAGTAAGTATAATAGATCATCCTAATTGAATGGATGGAAATAGGGCATTACACTAACTTTCATTTTGTGGAGGAAATATTTTCTATAGTGATTTATTTTAGTAAAGAAAGTGTCATTGGCTATTCTGGATGTGTTTGGTCCTAGAAATGAAATGGGTTCTAGGTAGAGGTTGATCCTACATTTATGTGTCCTTTTCCTCTCTTGCGATCGTAAATTGTTTCATCTATGGTGGAAGCGACTATCTCAAGCCCCTGTGGTGTGTGGACATACATAGATAGAGAACTTTTCAATAGGTTCTAAAAACAAAACGTTCATGGAAATATGCCCACCATTTGTTTTGATCTTTATGTGTTCACATGAGGATATTAAAAAACGAAGACACCCAAAGTATAGGGCATGGGAACGAAGGAAAGATAAAATTGAGTAAGTATCATATTGTAAGTGCTTAGGTACTTTCGTTATTGCTTAGTGCTAAAATTCATGATTTAATGCCCTAGACGGCCAAAAGGAACTAGGGTGATTTCCATGGTTTTTATTTTAGGCTTATGCCTTGATTAAGGTATAGTTTATGGATGATTAGTTATTTGTGGCTATGCTTTGCTAGGGCCCAGTGAATAAATGTGATGGTTATAGTGCTCACTGTATCGATATTTTTGTGAGTGGATGACCTCCGCCCTAGCTAGATGGCAAGAGAGAATCAAATATGTAAGAAAGAAACGCCATATCATAGTGTCCCATAAATGAATTCTACATGCATGTTCCAAGTGCTCGGATCTAGAAATGAGGAACGTAAGTTGCTCTTAAGGTAGGGCCGCCATCATGAGTTGAAAGTTCTTGGAAAAATTTATTAATGTAATTAGGAACTCTAGTTACCTACTTGACCACCCCACACCACTTATAAGGAATTCTTAGCTTGCTCGTTGGTCGATCTCCTTTCCTGGTAAGGTGCAACATTATGAAACTGAGCAGGTGAAGTTACTTGCACAAATTCACATATTAGTCTTCTTGGAAATGGCCCTAAAGGGGGGTTATGAGGAAATCCCATCCTCAACAAAGGACATTTAGTAGCATGATACCCCTTTTTCCTACACCCTCTATACCAAAATACTCTTTAGGCTGATAAATTCGAAGGTTAGTGCTTACTGTAATAAACATCTTCACGGGGTTCACTCCCTTTTCTTAGCTAGTATGGATGGTACAACTAACGAGCATGCTTGTGCTAACGTAAAAAGTGCAAAATGTTTCTCTTTTATATTTTATTAGAAGGTTATGCATTATTTTTTTACTAGAGTGCTTTTATTGACCAAGCCAAGAAAATTGAGCATTTGTACTCTGGAATGTTGTTATATTCATATTTTTTATGATATTTTTTTTCATTGTTACAATTTAGTGGGTATCCCATAATTTTATTTTATCTATCACTTTGGCATCTTATTTCCCAGTAAGTAGATCATAACACATCTTTCCTAGTTGTCCTTGCTAGATTTTGCAAAGCAATTACATCCTATAACCCTATTTGATTGATTCACATATCAATTTGGAGACTCTGGAAACCTCAAGAAAATTGATGGATTTCAATAAAATGGTATTTCTAGGATGGGTCATAACTTGGTTATTTGTTCAAAGTAAACTAGCATAACATGTATATCTTATATGGATGTTTGACATGCTTTGTGGAATATTTATACTCCAATGCTTGTAAGTGCTCACAATTCTTGCCAAATTTTGTACTTTTTGGTTCCATCTGGTGTGAAATGCTTTCCTGCATTTCTATATTGGTTCTATTCCTAGAGGCTATTTAGTAACCTTTTTCACTTGCTTTTTAGCATCTGGAAATGTTTCCATATTGTAATTCTCTAACTTGATTAAATTGATGAAACCAATTATGGAATACTTTGGCTTAAGTGGAGACGAACTAAAGGTAGATTATGTTCATAAAATTTTGTATTTGAATTCTTGCTCTACTAAATAATTTTAGATTACTCATATCCATCCTTCGCTTGAGGGATTATATTAGTTTATGGAGTATTATGGCCATTTTCTCTTCTAAGAAATAAATATTTTAATATCTAATTATTTTTATAGGTAATCGCATGTATTTTATCTTGAGAGCTAATCAAATATCTCTTTGAAGCTGAAATAAATACATAGAACATCAAGCTAAGTCTCTTTTTCTGATATGTATATTTGATTATCAAGGGAATTTTATTAAACTAACATCTTGTGTATACAAATTTTGAAATACTTATTGTTTATCGAAGTTGCATATGGTTTGAGTTTATATAGAAAATACTTCTAGAAATAACAATGTCATACCAAATCCCAAACAGTTATTATATCTACTTAATATAATCTAAACTGCATGGTTAAAGTGAGAAGCATTAACACCTTGAAAAACCATGAATTTGAGTAGTTTTGGCAACAAAGCATTATCTCAATGTATTAAAAAGTTTTTTCTTACTATTATGCAAAAACTCTTGAAGAGTACATGAGACCTTGTCATATTTCCTTTTCTTTACTCTTTTAGAAGAAAGGATATGATTGATTAACTTCTCTATCAAGCTTTTCAAGAGGACTTCCTTGTAGATAAACTCAAGCCTTTCTTCAAGTCTAACCCTGTGCCAAAAAATCAAGATGTCTGGCCTTAGTTTTGTTCCTAGAGGTTATTTTGAAACATTCTCACTTGTTTTTTAGCATTTGGAAATGTTTCCATTTTGTAAATTTGTCATCTTGCTTAAATTTATAAAATATTTGTGATTTTTGTTTCCAAAATCCAAATGTAATTGGCACAAATTTCACTATTGGACGGAACAAATCTTGTGGTTTGTGCATAAATGATCAGACTATTAGTACACTTCTGTGTAATTTGAAGTGTATGCTGGTAATATTTATTGTATCTTCAGTAATGCTGGTTTTTATGCTGAGAGACAAATTGATCTTTTGCAATCATAAAATAAGTAAATTTGTGCATCAAAAGGACAAGTATTATAGGGATTAGATTTGGAGCTTTCTCGTGTACATTAAAGTGGTTATTTATAGAGTCAATTTATTTGCTCATAAATGGGTTTTGCAATGAGAATATCTAGAATATAAAATCACTTTTGGAAAATATTTATGTCATGCCACTTTGTAAATTGGAGACATTAAGTGCCTACTATATTCCTTTGAGAAATCTCTATGTTTTTCAAACTGACTAAAATAAAAATTATTTGAGGTTTGAAAGCATCAAGAGGGATAGGTACACTAATGAATAAGTTTGGGTGTTTCAACAGGACAATAGGGTTACACTTCTTCTTTATAAGTTCGATGGATTAATTATGAGGGAGTAAGAGTGGACTGTTATTTTATCTTCAACAATCTATTTTTAGTAGTTTGCACACTGTTTGCATTTGTTAGATAGTTTCATTCCACTATTAAGTAAAAGAGAGTGCAAAAATCATGGCATTGTCTTCATTAAGAGAATTCACACATCAGAACCAAAAAGCTTAAAATCTTAATTGAAAGCATGATATACAATTCAATTTGTAGCTTTGGTTGTTCACAACATTTATTCAATTGTGCTTTGGTGACATATCTCTCACATCCCTGCATGGACACTTTTCAAGGTTACAAAGAGCCTTTCCCCATATTACAAAGGCTTATATTATATGGAGCATGCCTACATCAAATGTGATTAAACTTGAGATCCTGGATGTGCACTATGTAGATATTACCTTTTTCTTCCCTTCATTAGGTAATGTCTTTGGCTGTTATAGTTTCCTCCTACATTGCAAGATTTCATGCTTATGAAATAGCCACCACATGAGTCTTAGTAAATATATGTTCAATGGTTGGTAACATTTTTTGCAAGCAATTTTGTTATCTATTTATTTTTATGTTATCTCTTTATGAGTATAAATATTTTTTGTTAGGTTTACAATAGATATTATATATAATGACTGCATAATTGCTGGTAATCACAGAGAGGAAAAGTTAATCTTTTAATAGACTCTTTGAATTTTCAAAAAATACCCAGCAAAAGATTCATCATCTGAAGTAATAAGATTAAACAACAACACTAGTGCATTTACATATCAACTGTCTATTAGTGATACAATTTCAATCATTAACATTCACCACGAGAATGTAGAAATCAAGAATTGTTTCATATCTGATTGACCACACATCCAAAGTGAGTATTGAATTCCTAACGAAGGCTCAGTGGTAATAACTAAGTTTTCTTTAAATTCTTGCTAACGAAATTAGGTCTAATGAAATCAAAACCCTTAGATAAGATATCTAATATCAATGTAACAATATTATTCACCATGCTATACATAATTTATGAGACCGAGTCTATGTAATATGGTAAGAGATCTTCAAAGACAAGATCACTCAAACAAACGTCATGAAATAAGATAAAGCTAAGACAATTTTAATGTCCAAACTATGTTTGACAGTCAAATCAACACCAAATGAAAAATTCATAGTGGAAAGTACATCTGGGATATATTTCCTTGTGAACTACCTAACATATAGAAGCATTTTCCCCTAAAAAAATCTTACATGAAATTAAATATATGTGAACACTAAACCAATACGGATTGGAGAAGAAAAGATAATGAGGCAAAAACTTTCTTTGAAGCTTGTCAATTGTATTATTCCCTTCATCTGGGAAATGGCTATGAAGCTGTCAGCACTGATATGACTGAGAAGTTCATCCCATACTAGATATAATTTGGTATTCAAAAGGGAAAAGCTGATAAATAAAATTCCATTTGGAGCTAGAAGGTAAAGAGAACTCAGTTACATTATGCCAAATTTATAGATTATATAACCTTTCCAACTTAGGTTGTCTCTTAATTTCTAAATATGCTCTTTCAAGTTTAAATAGACACATATTTCATGGACTTTGACATCAGATAAGATAAATAATATTAATGTCCAACACATAAGAAAAAAAGTAGGTCAATGGGGCCAAAGAAAGTAAAATTAGCAATAGGCACCTCCACGAGTCCCTAGGGCTACTCTGAAATCATAAACCAAGTTACATAAACCAAGTTACATTGATTAATACATAAGGAAGGAAAATAATATTAAAATCAAGTATAAAGGATTGAGAATTGATAATTTCAAACAACTTCCTTGAGGTAGGATTTAAAACTATAAACTATGCTCCCATTTTTTCAAATGAAAAATTCCCTATGTTGTTCCTTAGAATTCAATGAATTTGCAAAATTATTTATAACACTAAAGAGTAGAAATCACAATTTTTGACTTAATGAAAATGTAAATGGAAACCTGTTACTTGGAACAGGAATATGTTACCTAAGACTATGCCCGGTTTCTAAGACTATGCCCTGTTTCTGATTGTCTGCCGAAGCTTGCAATACATTCGTGAGTATTCATTGATTTAAAACAGGGAGTGGGCTATTGCTTTACCAATTGACTTGTATAATTAAGTTTCACCTCAATGTGTGGGTTGCGTGGTTCAATGACGGGATGTGGCCACAACCAGCTTAGGGAGGATATAGTCTTTGTGTTTTTTTGCTTCATTCATTCATTGATTCAGCAACTCAACTATTATTTCATTTAATTTAGAATAAATTAATATGGATAATTGGAAGATGATAGCGATCAATCCAAAATATTTTTACATTTCAACATGTTTTTTGTGTTTGCTAATATTTTTACATTTTAACATGTTCTTTGTGTTTTTTTTTACATTGCATATTACTGCAATACAACAATTTACATGACAAACATGACAATATCACTATAATATAACAATTTACATGAATGAGATTCATAACCAGTGTTGTATATCATGTGAAATTAATTAATATTTTTACAGGGTTGTATATCACGTGAAATTAATTAATATTTTTACAAATACATCTTTTCTGATTCATAACAATCATGTGAAATTAATTAATATTTTTATAAATACATCTTTCCTAATTCATAAAAAATTAATTAATATTTTTACAAATACATCTTTCCTTATTCATATCAAATTAATTAATATTTTTACAAATACATCTTTCCTTCATAACAAATTAACTAATATTTTTACAAATACATCTTTCCTAATTCATAGCGTTATATATGTCAAATTAATTAACATTGACATCTTTCCTAATTCATAGCAAACGTTATATATGTCAAATTAATTAACATGGAAAGGTAGGAAACCTCAAAAAATTTCCGTGTAATTCTCAGATATATACAATTCCCAATTACTTCATTTAAATGGGCATCTTTCATGATTCATAGCAAGCGTTATATATGTCAAATTAATTAACATGGCAAGGTAGGAAACCTCATAAATAATTTCCAAAGTACATGTTAGCTCATTTACTGCACTTAGAACACAACCCACTCAGCAATATATTGCAATCCAATCTAAGAAATACAAAACAACACACCACTATAGCTGAAAACTTATATTGCCGATACCTTTATTTACATGATATCTTTAGAACTCTGTCCCCATCTGTGTTCGTAGATTATTTGCATGATATCTTTAGAACTCTGTCCCCATATGTGGTCGTGCATTAATCCTTGCAATAGCGAGCAGATGTTAATCCTTATTAGACAAGTATACCGTCCGCAATGCAGCTACTTGTTTAATACCCATGGAAGGCCATAACTCTGGAAATGGCCTTGAAATAAGACCATAAATTTATCAACTCACCAAATGAAAACCCCAAAATAGTTCAAGATTAAGATTATTCCGTGACTGTGATCATCTTTATATAAATTTATTAATATATACCACGTTTATATAAATTTAGCGGGATGGGTTTTAATTTGATTGGTTCCGTACTATTTGAAAGGCTTTTTCCGGCCTATTATCGCTTGCTTTTGTTCCGGCCTGTAGCGGGCCAAGGAAAGAGAGATAGCGCTAATTAATCGAATGGTGTCCTGCCACATAGAAGGGCATACAATACGGACCTCCATATATCGACAGTACCCCTTTCCGGACAGCATCCCTGGAGCAGAATATCCCAATGTTCCTACGTTTTGTCTACCAACTGCAGAATATAGTTCAAGATCAAATACCTTTATATAAATTTAATTGAAATATACAATTCTAGCTAGCAAATTTAATTTATAATACCAAGGATAGAAACGAAAAGATATGGTTTAGAACTTAATTTTGAAGGATAATTTTCCAACTTACCTTGAAATTGAATTCATCGATCAAACTTTCCAATTTTAAAGCTGTTACAAGCGGGAGTTCGATATAGAGATGTTTGATATCTTTAGTCTCTATCAATAATTCTCTCTCCGGTACTGCCATTCCCAGAGAATTATTGATAGAGACGTAAAGCTATCGAGCATCTTTATATCCAGAACTCTTGATAAATAATTCCAGATGCATTGCGTTATTCTAGGGGCTTCACTCCGAAAGTATGTTATTTCTTTCGGGGTAGCTTTGGATATCTCCATCAGAAAGCTCGGTAATCATATAAAGCTTCTTTGACCACCTCTGTTATCAAGCTAAAGTTAACTTTCTAAGAGTGACTAACCCTAAGCGCAGGCATGCAAATACAGGGTGTCTCTGTTTTCTACAAATAGACGTATCCATAGGCGTTAAGTGGAACACGCAAAAATAATTATCTTACTATTCTTTTTCTGTGGGTGTCTCTGTTTTCTACAAATAACAGGGGTTTTCTTAAAATTAGATTGCTTATCTGCATAAATCAGATTATGCATGAATCAACTAATGTTTTTACCGAAAACCCACTTAAGATCTTGAGCGGCTGCTAAATGTCACAAGATCTTGAGCGCATCAAAATCGTAAACTGAACTCGACCATAACTAAACTAAAAATAGCTAACTGAACTCTATGACTAGTTAACCACCTGTTACCACGATTTGTCTACCACTTAGCGGAGTCAATAACGCTAAGGGCATGCATGTAATATATCTATGCTCACCACTCGACGGAGGTCACGCTCCAACCATTGCTCTCTCGATTCTTAGCATTGACACGCAAGTTTCCTAATAGTTAAATGGAATACGCCAAAATATTTGGTTATGAGAATAATTTTACGTGCTTATAGAGCGTTTTCCTATGTAGTTTTTTTCTGGTTTATTTATTTATATTAATAATCAGTTTAATAGTTTATTATTTATTTATATTAATAATCAATTTAAAGAGTTGAATACGGAGTTTTTAAAAGTTTTTTGGTAGAAATTTTATGAGAGAAATTTTGGTTGAGGTGTTTTCAACCAATAGTGTAGCTCATTAAGCTCTAATGATTAGTTTAAATGGTTTTACATAGATATTTTTGTTTATTTATATCAATAATTAATTTAAATTCTTCAATAATTAAGGAGGAAAGATATGTGGTAATGTTATGTGAATATTTTAATTTTATCAAATAAGTTTAAAAAAAAATGCAGTTTATGTAAACATAAATATAATTAAGCATTTGAATTTAGACGTTTTTCTTTTTAATATTAAATAAGAAATATATTATTTATTATTTTTTAAATATTTTATTTGATTTTTTTTTAATTCTAAATAATTTAGATTTTTTACTTTATTATAATTAAAAATTAATTAATTATTCAAAAAATATTCTTAAAAAATAATTTAACCTATCAACTAGATATTTGGGAAAATAGACTTAGTTTAGAATCATATTCTGGCTCTTTAAATTGTGTTTCTATATAAATATAATTAATTCAAATAGACATTTTATCTCTTTAAATGTTATTACATTATAATTATTTTATTAATTATAATTTTATAGATATTAATATAAATTTTAAATTTTTAGAAAATATAATACAATTTTTAATCTCCTAAATATCTTTATCTCATTCAGAACAAATGGTGCAAAGAATAGGTAGCAAAGAATAGGTATCTTTATTATAGTTTTGAAAGTAATTGTATAATTATAAAGTTTGGAAGCTCTTATCACTTTATAGAACAGTAGCAAAAGATAATTAACTTATAGTGGGTTAAAGTTGTGTTTTGGTTTAAACATTTAACTATAGGAATGAAATATGTATCTTAAGCGTATATTAAAGTGAAGTAAAGTGTATATATGTGTAGGGTGCAACAGGATGTTCAAGAACCTATTTACCTAGAAATTTATCTCGGTAATATATATATAAAAAGAGGAAATATGATGTTCAAGAATATATTTATTTAAGAATTTACTTCTATTCTCATAAAATACATATGTTTTCATGATTTTAATTTTCAAGCTTTTCTCTAGCTTAATTACTATTAAGATTCTCAAATCAATACCATTTACATGTTTTTAAAAACATCATCATGTTCTTAAGAATATTTGCAAATTTCTATGAACATATCTTTATATATTGTTGATGATGATATACCAAGTGTCTAAAGATCAAATTTCTTTAGGTGCAAACTTTTTTTGCAGTGAAAAGATATGTGATCCTGCTTGAAGTTTAGTATATCTAGAGCTAAGATGGATGTAGGATGATATTATATAAATTTCACATATCTATATAAAAGTAATCTTATATTTCATTTTTATTAAGATCTTGATTTAGTCTATATGGAATGTCCACCAAATATTTTTAGTAGTAGTGAGAGTAGAGGATTTAGATTATCTTGAAAGTATAACTTCTTTTCCTTTAAATTTAAGTAAAAAAATGTAATAAAATAAAATTAAAATAAAGTAATTATAAAATAGTTTAATTTTGAAATGAGTTTTGACTTTTACCAGTATTGATAAGTCATGTTATCACAATAAAATCTATCTACAAGTTAATAATATTCATGGTAAAGTGGGTGTGAACATTCATGATTAAGAATTTTGTGTTACTATGAGTTTATGGTAAATATTAAGTTTTTATGTGCCTATTAATTAACTTTAAATGTGGTTACAAAATCATTATTAGCCCTTGCTAAGGCAAGGCTCTAGCAATGGATTTGTCAGTTGACCTTTATTAGCTTAGAATTGACCAATCCAACTTATAATATTAATGTTTGAAAATAAATATTTATGGTTAGGATGGTCAAGCATGTTCAACACAGGTATTTATGGTTAGGATGGTCAAGAATGTTCAACAAAGGTCTCTATTGTTTAATATGGTCAAACATAATGGTAAATTAAGGTCAACA
>APFE030755486.1:0-16628 GCA_000404065.3 Pinus taeda
GGATCCGAAAAGAAGGGGTGATGAGGCATATAAGACCCATGAAGAGCCCGATTGCGATTGTGATTGAGATATAGCCTCGGAATATGTGCAGATGTTGTACGGAATGCGGAAAAATGTAGGATTTGCATACATTTCCCTTTGTAAAGGGTTTTATAAGGAAATTGCTCGAATGAAGGTTTTTATGAGATATATATATGAGACCGATGGGTTTAAAAAGGCTTAATTAAGGTTTAAATGGGATCCAAAGTTTCGATAGAAGAAATTAGAAAGAAGACCTTAATACAGTCTTATATAAAGGCTTGAGAGTTGTTTAAAGCTTCGATAGAGGGTTTAAAGCAGGGTGATTGGTTTTGATACAAAGGAATTGTTAGAAAAGGCCTTAACCATTAATTGCTCAAAGATTTGACTCCTTAAGTGAGTTAAATTACCTGGGACAATGTATTTATGCATTTTATGCACACTGTGGGTATGTGCAGGGGTAACCCTGCGTCTTTTTGATATCAGAGCTGAATTATAAATGAACTATTTAGTATCAGGCAGAAGAAAACAATTATGGGTGAAGTTCTTGAAAGAATTCAGAACAGAGATATTCGGGAAGATGTGTATGCAGGCAAGGCAGATCATATTCTAATCTAACAGTCAAGCAACCAGAGTACAATGGGGAGAATGGAGAAGAACAATTAAGTTCTTAGAGGCAGGTAAGGCAGAATTAAGCAGAGATACAAGGACAGGGAGAATCCACAGCAATGTTTTGAAGAATGGAGGTTCACTCGGATGTGAAGAGTGGATGGAGAAATCGTATAGGTATTGTTTTATTTAATTCTAATTTGAGTTCGCTGACAAAGAAATAGATTGAAGATTGATGGTTGCAGCTAATGAAGTATCTCAGCGAAAGGAGATCAAGCCTTAAAAAGCAGTGATGGAAGGAATTGTTAAGGATTTCTGAGTGGAAAAGAAACTCAGCAAAGAATGAATTGTTGCTGATAGTTAAGCTTCACCAAGATAAAGTCGGAGGATTGGAAGAGAGAATCAGGTTCTAAATATGATTGACAGATGATGAATATCGAAGATTTGTATAGTGGAAGCATAAAGATCCGCTGAAACAGGTTTGCAGAAATGGTGAGATCCTGAAGGTAGGTGAAGGTATGCAAATTTGTCTAATGATTAAAAGATATTGAATGAGTAGAATTCTATAGCAAGCTTATAGTAGTTAAACTGTAAGAGGGATGTTTGTAAGTTTTTGAAGTAACAGAGTTTGAAGATACAGTTGAAAGCTAGTGGAAAGGATAGTCCATTCAAAAGTGCAGGTGAATGGGAGGACAAGATCAGACAAAGATCTTGAAGGTAAGATGATATGGTTTTATTTTTGGATTTGAAGATTGAAAAGTTTTAGTCTTTGCATTGAAGCAAAAGTATTGTTGCAACTCCCAAAGGCAATTCCACAAAGGATGTGGATAGAATTGCTAAGAGATAAAGGAAGCTGGTAAGATTTTCTAAGAGGAAGCAGAGATGTGACAGAACCTTGAGGAATTCCAATAGAGATTGGATAAAGAGAACAATTGTGTTCTTTGAGAGTGCAAATGAGTTGAGGTCTAGAAGGAGCTAAGGTGTTTCTCAAAAGGAGGTTCCAGAGATAGAGAACCAATTGCTTACCAAAACATTGAGTGAGGAGAGCTTGGTGAGGTAAGTGGCAACAGGGAGCACTTGCTGTGGAGAGGTTTTAGTGCAACTCATAGTGAAGTGAGTGAAGAACTCATAGAGATGGAGAGGATGATGACCCGTGACAGTGATAACATAGGTTCTAAAAGAGATCACAACAGAGGACAAAAGGATAAGGATGCCAAGGAAAATGGCACACTGACAGTTAAGCAAAGAGGAATATGAGAGGGAGAAGGCTGAGATAGCAGTTCAAATTGAAGTGTTAATGGAGATGTTGCAAAGCAATGAAGCGGACCAAAAACATGGTTATGTCATGAGAAAGAAAGTGAAGTGGCAGAGGCTACAAGAGAAGAGAAATCAACGGTGAATATGCAATTAATAAAGGAGCTAAGGGAACTTGAATAGATTATAGATGCCAAACAGAGGACAGAGAGGCTTGAAAGAGTTGAGTATAGCAAAAGGAAGATGTTGAAGTTTCAATATGTGAACCAGAAAGTGGACCATTACTTTTTGAAAGTGATGAAGAGCCAGAAGTGTTGAATCATGTGAATGATTCGAAACAGCCAAAAGACTGGATGACTGAAGCATTAAGTGAGACCAGAAGGTCTTGTATTTTTAAAACTAATGATTTGTGTATGATTGCAGGTTTGGAAGAAGATAGGCAGCCTTTTAAAGCTGTCAAAGATGTGAAAGAATACCTTCAAGAAGATGCAAGTTTTGAAGCAGAATATGACAAGGAGACTGGGAAATAATCAGTTCACTACAGTGAACAAGTGTTGGAAGACATCATTGAAACTGTTGATGAGGAGGAGAGACTAGCTGACAGTGTCAAGAGTTCTTTGAGGTTGAATCGGCATACTAATGCGCTGACAGAGGAATTGACAGAGAAAACAGAGCAACATACTGAAAGGTTGCCAGAACAAAAGGTACAAAGGCCTTATATTTTTTATTATAATGATTGTCTTATAATTGAAGATGTTGTTGCAGAAGCTGGAGCATATTTGGCACAGGTGGATAGCCAAATGAAAGAAGAAAATGAAGAACATCTACTGAAGGATGTCAAGAAAGATTTAGCAAAGGAATAAGGACCATGTGATGATGGACCAATAACAGATAAAGAACTGGGAGATTATGTAAAATTTCCAAAGTTCACTCCAAGTAAAATCATTGAGATATATAGGGAATTAGACTTTCAAAGGAGAAAGTTAGAAGAGCAGAGGATGAATGTTCAGGATAGATTGCTGAAGAAGGATGACAAAACAGTGGTCATAAATAATAATCGAAAAGAAGTTGACAGGTGCATAAAACAGAAGCAGGAGATTGTTCTGAAAGACAATATAGCAGCAGCAGAAAAGGTGCAGAACAACAGTGAAGAAGAGAGTAAGGATGAAAAGGGAGCAATCAGGGTAAGTGAAGAACAAGCAAGAATGAGAGTTCAGCAATCAAGAGATGAAAACAATCCGCACATAGCGGATATACTGGACAAGGAAATTGAATTGATAAGAAGGTTAATGGTGAAAGTGTCTCATAAGAAGATAACAACAAGAAAGGAAAGGAGTGACAACAAGAAGAAGACAGTAGCAAAGTATGAAAGCAGAGCAAATGGAGCATTGCAGCACATGGTATGGAGACTTGGAGAACAGCAGCAGACAAGAGCAACAATAGAACGGTTGACAAGCAAAGACAAATTACAAAATAAAGTCTGGGATCCAGGAGGAGACAATTATCCAGACTTATGACTAGGTGGTCATAAATTTTCTTACATGAGGAGTCTAATGCAGGAGCATCTAGCTCAACATTATCAATGTATTCTAGTAGACATAGGGGGTGTTGTGTTTCAACGAAGTTGGTTTCCTAAGCATTGAGTTAATGTAATTATTTAATGTTTTGAGTGATTTTAATGAGAATAAGAATTAATTGAATATTGTGAGGCTTTATTGTAAATATTCTCGAATGTAGGAGAACATGAGAGATTTAAGATAGTTAAGTGATGAAAGGATAAAGAATTGATTGTAAACCTCAGATTAGGAATTAGTTCATGATTTTGTGGATTTGAGAGAATCCTTAGGGATGAGAAAGAGATTTTAGGATTTTGTTGAGAGATTTAGGGATCTAAACCAGAAATTGGTTTTAGAACCCTTTGTAAAAATGTAAGCCTAAAAGGGATGTACAGAGGATAGATAGGAGATATTTGAGAGAGGCTAAATAGATAGTAGAGTGTGGTTCTGAAGCCTACAGGTAGATTTGTAAATCAAAAGCCACTGTAAAGAAGAATCAGGCCAGAGAAACAGAAAGTTCATTCTGTAATTATTTATTTGTATTTATACAGAGGATAGATAGGAGATATTTGAGAGAGGCTAAATAGATAGTAGAGTGTGGTTCTGAAGCCTACAGGTAGATTTGTAAATCAAAAGCCACTGTAAAGAAGAATCAGGCCAGAGAAACAGAAAGTTCATTCTGTAATTATTTATTTGTATTTATACATACAGAGATTGATTGGAGTTTGTATAATTGTGTAATTCGGTTGTTAAATGATGAATTAGGTGTCATCCGAGATTGCATAAAGTAAATATATGCAGGTGGAATCGTGGCAAATACATAGAGGAAGAGAAGAGGCAGAGATCACAATTGGAGAACCAAGCGGTGCTATGGGATGATTGTGATATCGAAATCACAGAGGCAAGTTTAAGAGGGACTTAATTGTGCAGCAGAAGGGCGAAATAGCAAGGAACGAGAATCATTAAAGAAAACCCGGACACCATAGAAACTTGAAGAAAATCGCGTAGCACTGAAATAAACAAGCGGACGGAGGAATTAAGTAATAACGCTCAGCAACCATTAGATCTGGAAGATCAACAGTTGAGATTAAATCGCAACAGTCTTGGAGAATTGCGATGAACGAGCGCGATTAATCGTAGACAATTGGATTGTGGTCAGATCAACGGTCACGATCTAAATCGCAATCGGAAGTCGAAGGCGCAAGGGTTAGAGGCATTGTTTTAGTGGTGTTGTGATATCACCGACAGCGATTATCGGCGATCGGCGTTTGGAACTATTAGCGATCAGGCGTCAGGATTATCAGAGTGCAGAGATATGCGATATGCGACGAAGGCAGACCCGACGATATTTATCGTCGCAGGTATAATAGATTTGAATTCTGGCTTATGCATTTCGGCGAGGGTTTTCCTTTGTAAATCCCTTTTCCCCGTGTATTTCCAATATAGATGTTAGTCGGGTTTTTAAAGTAAAAAGGGCGATATATGTGTTCCGATAATCGCGGATCGAAAGAGAAGGGGTGATGAGCCATATATGACCCATGAAGAGCCCAATTGCGATTGCGATTGAAGTATAGCCTTGGAATATGTGCAGAGGTTGTACAAAAGACGAAAAAATGTAGGATTTGCATACATTTCCCTCTGTAAAGGGTTTTATAAGGAATTGCTCGAATAAGTTTATGTGATATATATATATATATATATATATATATATATGGCGATGGGTAAAAGGCTTAATTAAAGTTTAAATGGGATCCAAAGTTCCGATAGAAGAAATTAGAAGGAAGACCTCAATACAGTGTTATATAAAAGCTTGAGAGTTGTTTAAAGCTCCGATAGAGGGTTTAAAGCGGGGTGATTGGTTCCGATACAAAAGAATTGTTAAATTACCTAGGACAATGTATTTACACATTTTATGCACACTGTGGGTATGTGCAAGGGTAACCCTACGTCAACCTACAAACGTGTTAAGTTGTTAAGCTAAATGATACCCTCACCTTGCAAACTTGTTTTCACCATCAACCTACAAACATGTTAAGTTGTTAAGTTGAATAAAAATATTTTATTACAGTAACCATCAACCATTCCATTTAATAATTGTTTTAAATTTTCAAAAATCTGCGTTCAATTGGATTCTAGTAATAATCAATTATTATATTATATAATTTTTTAAATTTTAAACTAAGTTAAATATTATTGAAGAATTTGATAATTCAAATTCTTGGAACTTTCAAACAATAATTTTCATTCAAATTCTTCCAACTTTCAAACAACAATGTTCACATTTTGCTAATAAAAACAATTACTATTTAATACAATAGTTTTCATTCAAATTCTTCCAACTTTCAAACAACAATGTTCGCATTTTGCTAATAAAAACAATGACTATTTAATAGCAAAATGTCATACCACTTTAATATTACCTAATTTGTGATAATTAACCTAATTTTTGTTAATAAAAACAATAATTACTATTTAATAGCAAAATGTTATCCCACTTTAATATTAAATAATTTATTAACCTAGATTTTAGGAAAATATATAACTAATTTATTCACAGATTTTAGGAAAATATAACTTTTAAATCTACAAAATAAAACATAGTGCATTGATGATGATTAATATAAATTTTGTTGAAAGAAATAAATAATAATTTCACAAAATAAAACAATACATAAATTTCACAAATTAATAATGATTAATGAAAAATAAATAACAGTGCATAAATTACAATTACTATGCATCAATAATAAATTAAGGAATAGTCTAATTTAAGATGAAATGGCATTTTTCACAACATTTTTTCTGGTTAATTTTAATCAAAATTGGAAAAAAAAAAATAAAAAAATTAAAACTTAAATTTAAATTGTTTAATTCGTATAATTCTAGCACCCTATGGATTTTTTAAGGTGTTGAATCCATTTATATATTCAAAAATGTATTTTAAACAACAAAAAATCACATTTTTATTTGAAATTAACTTTTGATCTGGCCATCATTAACTTCCTAGCCTTGACAACTCTTCCAGCAGCAGTCATTAATTTCCTAGCCTCCGACAACAACTCTTCCTCAATGCTCCATCCTAGCCTTGACAACTCTTCCAGCAGCAGTCATTAATTTCCTAGCCTCCGACAACAACTCTTCCTCAATGCTCCATTAATAACCATAAACATAAAAAATAAAAATAAATTATAAATGCACAAATTAAAATATTAAGCATTAATGATAATCAATCATTAATTTTTTAATATGAATTTTTCAACTCGTCCTCAATGCCCCCATTAATAATGATAAACATAAAAATAAATTATAAATGCACAGATTAAAATATTGAAGCATTATTGGTCATCAACATATAATTTTGAAGTCAGAAAAATAACAAATCAATATTTTTTTAAATTGACATTGGATTAGATACCATTTTTTAAGATTGCAACTGTTTTAAGTAAGTCATTCATCACTTCCAAAAATCTCAATATTTTTTTAAATTGAATTGTTGTCCCTTTAAGATTCAATGTTTAAGTAAGTCATTCATCTATGACCATTTCTATGAGAGGTAATGGTAACCGACTATTTTCTCATGTTTTAATAATCACTTTCAAAATTTAATAAATATTTTATTATCAACAAATATATATATTAAGATAATAATCAATATTTTATTTTGTATTTTAATTAGATTTGGTAACTGATTACACAAAATCAATTCCCATCATTACCACTATTTCTACCCACCTATACCACTATACCACTATTTCTACCAACCTATACCACTATAGGTATGCCACTTTCAAATAAACACAAAATATAGCCAATTGAACTGCTCCATGTACTCACAAACCAATACTTTTGAAATCGAAGTAGAAAAGTGGTTATTTAAAAAGCAAACCCAATGTAACAAAATGGGGTCACAATATTACAAATATGTGACATTTTCACACCCAGCAAGTCATTATATGAAGATTCACTCTCAAATTCCTCGAGGAGGCATTCCCTAAAAAGCCAAGATCTCCTACAACCAGTAAAGGAGATTCACCCACAAATTCCTCGTCCTATTCATGTCAAGAAAGCCGTGACTTCATAACTATATACAGTAAATACTTTAAAAAAACAGAGGTGAAGAAAAAGTTAAAACAACTGCAGATTTGAAGGCGAGGCCAGAAAAAGTTATAACAACTACGTATGTTACAGGGAGGCCAGAAAAAGTTATAACAACTACGTATGTTACAGGGAGGCCAGCTTTTAAAGGTTCACGTGATTCAAAAATAGTCGGTTGCCTTCCGGAATAAGTCACGGAACAATCACATGCACCTTAAATTAAATTAAAAAGTCAAAGGTGAGTTGCATCATTTTTTCATCACAAATTTGAGATGTGGCCTCCTCAAAATGAAGCCAAATTTACTATCACACCGCTGTCGCTGTATAATCTCACTGTGTGTTTGCCACTTTGTGGCATATATATATATTGTTTGGCACCTCAATATCAAATCCAAGTCTCCATCCATCATGTTAAAAATAATAATTATTATTATTCACATATGTGACGCAACATATGCAAACTCCATGGAGTCAATGGTGTGCTAATCAGCTACATGCTCTCACCGGAGTCACTTTGCCACACAATCTCTCTCTCTCATGTGTCTCCATTGACACAGGCCGAGTTTCCTTACATAAAACATGAGACGTGCTTCATCTATTTCTTCATTTAAAACAACTATTTCAGCAATCCAGAATTGTAATTTCAGCAGAAGTTTTATAATCAAAGTTTGGTGATGACCAGGAAAAAAGTCCAAATCATAAAGCATTTAGCGTTCTTAGAGTTGCATAAAGTCAACCATACCTTATAGTATAAAGAATGGGCAAGGAATATACACCATGCATGAGTTGCACACATCCTAACGCCTGGCCTGGTGAGACATGCATCACATTAAATCCAAGTAGAACTCTCTATCTCAAACATGAACCATTGAATTTAATCTAGTAATTGTTTTTCCGTATTTGGAAAGACATTAACCATACCTTATGGTATAACAAATGGATAAGGAATAATGCACCATGCACTAAGTTGGGTGCAACCCAATGCCAAGTCGCATGCATCCCAACACCTTACAGGGTAGACAAGGGACATGCAATGCACAATTGCACACATTGCAACGCCTTTTGAGTTGTGTGCATCCAATTGCCCTACCAGTTGTTGTGTGCATCCAATCTCCTTAGTAGCTGTACCATGTATAATGCACAACACAATCCATAAGGAATTGGATTACAAAATTGGGCTACCTAGATGCACTTCTTAAGGTGTTGGGTATTGCAAAGCATCAGGATATAACACACTGGGGTACCCAGCACACTCACAAGGCACTAGAGTAACCCCATACACCATGTAACGCATGTACCCAACCCTTTATAAGGTGCATCAAGGTAAGTCAACATCTTACAAGTTGCATCACACCAATGCCTTCTAGGTTGTCTTAACACCAACGCCTTACAAGGTGCATTGAAGTGCCGAACACATTAATAACAATGTACACAAGAGTCCAACACCTTACACATTCCACTGTGTATTATAATGCCTTAAAGGTTGTGCTTTGCATTATAATGTCTTACAAGTTACATTGTGACATGCTTTATAATACATTACAAGTTGCACCATGCCATGCATGATAACACCTTACAAGTAGCAGCTCCACATTGTCCATAGAAAAAATATTAAATAAATATTTTTGCGAATATAATTAAAAAAAACCATGAAATCACAAACACAATCACCAGTGAGGATACAAAACCCTTGCATAATCAATTCAATGAAGTATAATATAAATTAATAAATAAACATCACATCTACCCCCCCGCGTTGAGTGATTTCTACGTAAAAACAAATCCATGCCTAAAGGCATGAAGCTTTTTTGCTACACGACAATTCAGTTTTGTGGGGACACTTATTTTACCAATAAGACCTGTCGTGCAATCAACCAAGACGAGGCAGTTTGATATTTCAGTTTGCAGCGACACTTTTATTTTACTAATGACAGCTCTTGTGCAGTCACCAACTTTCATAGGTTCCAGAAAGCTTGTCATTGTCAAGTATCTCTAGCTAAAGACAAGAGACTCGAAACCTGCTCCGAGTCATGTAACTGGTAACATTATGGACAGCTCCTCGAATATATGTACCCAATCTATTGAATGTGGTATAATTAAGGATATCTGCAATCCAAACATAGAGAATAGGATTTTAAAGACACTGTTTATGTAAGAAAGTCTCCTTAATACAAATTCTAGCCACAGCGTTTCTAAACAAGATCTTGACCATTTTCATAACTTGCTTCCAAACTCGATCCATACTAACATGGCCTAAATGAAATCCCTGAGATAGACACAGGCTTAAAAAAGGCCATCAAACAAATTTGAGAGGAATACTGGCAAGCTTATAGTATTGTTAAGAATAAACAATTCTTTTAACAAATACCATCTGTACTTGCCCAGAGACCTCAAGTGCTATATCCTTGGATCTATTGCCTACAACATTCGCCAAGATTTCTGTGCAAGACATTAAGCATAGTGGTTGGGGAATTTTCAACCACCGCATTGACCTTTTATGTCTTGGACTTGTCATTTTTTATGAAGTTTGTGCATAGTTAGTGGTCTCCAACCACTGCATCTGCATCTACCTTCATGTCCAAGACTGCTATTTTCCATTTTTACTAACTTTTGTGCAAGACATTTTGATATAGTTAGTTGTCTCCAACCACTGCATTGACTTTAATATGTCAAAGGCTGCCATTTTTAATGGGTCGCTGAATCATTTTCTAAAGATCGAATGCCTTCTAGATTTTTAAACTTCCACCCAAAACCATCTTTACCTAGAGATCATCCTTCCTTCACTCCCCATACTGCTGCTCTAACTTCCCACCAGGGAGCTCGCCATATCTATAGGATTCTCTGTCAAGGATCAGGAGAGAAAAGGGAAAATGCTATACCGTCGCCATATCTGTAGGCTGCTCTGTGAAGGATCAGGAAAGAAAAGGGAAAATGCTATGCTGGCACCACGTGGGTTTTATCCATAGGGAAGGAAGAGGAAATATAGTCAACGACCTTTCCTAGAAGCATATGAAGGAAAGAAAAAGGGCCATAATTGCAGTTGGAGGAGGGGCACAGAATAGTGTTCATAGCATCTACCTATAAAGACCCAACATCACTTGACAGAGGCAAGCAGAACAGAAGATTTCACAGCATTTGACTGTAGAAACTTGAAACTGGAAGCCACGGGTAGCAAGTGGATAGCACATTGTTTGGTGCCTTAAAACCTATCACCTTATACGAATAAACATTGGAGTTCTCTTAATTCCAAGAAGGGTATTTCTCCAGAAGAAAAATAAAAAATCACCATTGTTTGGACTGTTCTTGCACTTAATATCCCTGTTAATCCAGCAGAATACATTGAACCCAGTCACTGAAGACATGGAAAGAAAATAACAGATTTTCACGGAATAGTGCAGTAGTGAGAGTTGCAACGAGTTTTCATTCTGCAATTCACACACTGTCAGTCAGCATCTGTAATCCCAGATCAGATGATATCTGAGAGAAGTTCAAATTAACTGGGGAAGAAAGCCCTGGATGGAAAAAGCCCCAGAGTTGGTACAAAAGAGCAGAGAGGCGGTATACTGTACAGCAACAGTTAGAAAGACCCAGACAACAAAAGGTATGGAGATGAAGACCCATCTCACGAAGACAATAGTGAAGAAGGATGAATCTTCAATATTGTCTGAGAATGAAGAATACGATCATGACCACAAGAAAACCAAAGGTAATAACCCTCATGTATCGGTTAAGGACATTCTTCTTCTATACATTTTGTCACTCCATTCAAGGCCAAAGCAAAGATGGATATCCATTCAGATGATGGACAAGTTGATGCCAAAATGTTGGACCATTGCTTCAACTCCTAGAGAAATATTTTGTTATACAGGGGAGGGCGGCGGGTGTGGGGGGGGGGATTCAAGGATTAGTAAAACGTATATATTGTAATAATGATCATTGACTGTGCATCAATGATTAATGTGGAAAGAAAGCTACATACAGGGCATGAAACAACCAAAACAACCCTCCCCAGTTTCAAGAGGGGAGTTCAAGGCGCTACCAAAAACTCAGTTTTACCTTGTTGGATATCAAGAAGGCCAACATATCAAATGGAAATTATTTGACCAGGGCAAGGGGCAAAGCATCCAAAATTACCCGAGTTAATGAAACAAGCTTTTCGTTAGACCTCAAGATTGAGGATCGGCAGTTCTTAATGGAACACGAAGGAAGTTTACAACGCTAACTCAAATGAGAGCTAGCCGTCTTTAAGGTAAGGCACCTCTATGATCACTGGGAGAAGGCCTTATTTATAGAGGCTAGGGGCAAGAAATCAACACAAAATGGAGAAATGGAAAATCCAAAGGAAGATCAAAATATCAATGCACCGTTTGACTCAGTGAGTCAAAAGAATCTGATCTCAAGGGCATTAGTGCAAAAAATTGTGATTGAAGACCCATAAGCATCTGGAACCCTATCCATTGATAATGCTCCACAAGGACAACGAACACCTAGTCACAAGGCAATGTAATTTCAAATTTTCCATCTCAATTTCTTTCAATGATGATCACAATCCCATTAGATGTCTGTAAGGTGTTCTTTGGTAGCACTTATTATGTTATTTGTGGGTTAGTTATCCCACATAACTTGTTAGACCGCATAAATATACACTGATTAAAGACAAACAGCCATTTGTGGTTCATATTTATAAAGGTAAGCAAAAGATATATATGGTTTCGGCCAATCAGGCCAAGGGATTACTCAATGCAAATAAGCAAGTTGAAATGACATTTTTGAAGCCACAACGGTAATCAAGACCCAGTGAGTCTTCAAATTGCAGTTTGCCTTCAAAAAACAAGGTGGACCATAGAATGCAACTGACTCAATTGAGTGTTTGTGCGCCTAACCGCTAAACAGCAAACAAATGGGCAGTTGGAAAACAAACTTTCTGCATTAGGGAGAAGTACGGGAAGGAAAGAAAGGGGGTCATATTCCAGAAGGAGACAAGAGAAATAGCAGAGCATTCAGAACATCTACCTGTAGAAACCCAAAGCTACAAGAACAAGCAGAACATAGAATTAACAATATCTCACTGTAGCAACTTGAAGCTGGAAGCCACAAGTGGCAAGCAGGCAATACCCATCACCTTTTATGAATAAACATTGGAATTTTTCAATTCCTGTGAGGATTTTTCTCCAGTTAAAAAATCACAATGTTTTCTGTCTGAACACTTGTTCACTATGTTTCTTTCTTTATTTCTATGCTATTATTTCTGCTTTTGCTGGAAGAATTGTGGCGTAAATAAACAACAGATGCATTTAATTATGCTAAAACAGCCACACAAATAAAACAGACTGGAAGGGAAAGACTACGAACAAAGACTGTAATTCTGTTCACTGTAATTTATAATTTTAGGTGTTACTGTACACCTATTAGAAGTTCTGTTTTAATTTGCTCTGTTTTTCCACTTAATATCCCTATTAATCCGGCATACCACACTAAATGCAGGCACAAGAGGCATGGAAAGAAAATACAAGAAGTTCGAAGGATACAGCAGCGCAGTAGTAAGACTTGCGGAAAATGTGAGGAGCTTCCATTATGCAATCCACACAATGCAAGTCAGCCTCTGTAATTGAAGATCATAGGAAGATTTGGAATCCTGGTAGACGGCACCTGACTTAGTTGGCATGTCCATTTGGTATGGCTGATGACAAGCATGAGCTAGACATTTCAGATGCTGCAGTCTTCAAATCCTAGGCAATGGGCAATGTTTACCCCATTCCTTCCCACGGCACATTATGTTCATTTTTTTCAATTTCATCCACCTGACATGTTCTAAACTGAAAACTAGAAAACACATCGCTTCATCTTCAAGAGGCTTCCTGGGTCACTAGTTTTAGATATAACGAATGATGGATATCTAGATACTCTCCCCTCCCCTAGTTCAAATCTAAATGTTCTAATAAAACTTCAAGATAACCCACAGAGTTTGGATTCTGTATGCAGGCAATAAACCAAAATTTTGGAAATCTATATTGCATTAAAGTTTTAACATATCAAGGTTTGAATTTCATGCTATAGAATTCAAGCATTCAGCATTTCAGCCACTCTTGAATCATGCATATGGTCAACAAAATAGGATGTACCCATAACTCAAAGATCAGTTGAATGCTAGCTTTTGTGAGTTGTTTTCATTTTAAATAGAGCAACTTAAAATAAATTTAAGGCAATATTTCTGCACAAAATCGAAGCTAACCTTGTGAATCTGTCCAGGCACATAAATATTAAGCTAGCATCGAATATCTTTATATGTGATATATTCTTTTTGTTTTTTGTTTCTCAAGTGTTATGCACAAACGCAACTACAAACACATAGCCCCACCCCCGGGCTATAGGGCAGCTTGCTTCTCTCAGCACAAGAAGACAGCTGGGTTTCATTATATATAAAGGAATTTAATTCAGCAGCGTGCCATGATCCTGTTTGCATCTATTACACGCCAACTGCAGAATAGGAAGTAAACAATCTATGTTTCCTCCAGCTCACCGGCAGGGATTTAAATCAACCCCTGCCTACATCGACTGGTGTAGGAAATATCAGCAAACCGAGAAAAATAGAACAAACAATTACATGAAATGGTGGAGATTTGTCATTGCATGCACGCCCTACTGTGACACTCTTCTACACAGGAGGGGCTGCGCACAATGATGGGTGTGTATCCATGATAGGCTGCATCTGTCCCAAATGTGAGTAACTACAATAAAGTAGATTGTATTTAACATATGAGCAACTATGGGAAGAAAGAATGAATGTTTTCTATTGCACGTGATAAATAATACATCTATTGAAAATGTTAGCAAGCATAAAAATTCTGCTGACATCTTTACAAAAAAATCCCAGAAGTTATTCTTTACGATAAAAAAATCCAGCTCTCATCCAGTAATCATATTAAGATATTATTGGCAGTGTTATGGCTTTCGATATTGCTACATAAGATGCCTCAACTCAATGGGACATGAATTCTAAGGCCACCTCAAAGTACATTGATGATCTTTTGAAAGATGCCATTAACAACCAATATTACAGAAAATTGTAGATCGATCCAAAGCTCTAAAACCAGAGCATCTCTAAAGATAAAACAGAGTTTTCCCAATCAATGATGGGATCAAACATAACTGGTTACAATTCTTACCTCCTATCCGTGAGATGTAAAAAGTCTAGAGTCGGGGCCGAAAGGATAAAGAAGGTAGAGATAATACCCAGAGCTTGTACATAAGAACCCATCATCATCATCTTTGCATCCAGCAATTGCAGGGCAAATCAAATCTGCGATAGTGGAAATGTGCCAAAATATAGATCAGTTGGATTCTCTCACCCCATTTTTCAAAACACCAGACTTTTCTTGATCTTGAATGCCGCAGCGGCGCAAAACTAGGACAAGACCTAGTCATTCTTCCATGCGTACAGCAGCAAAGAGAATCCATATCTATGCCCTTGGGATTGAGCTAACTCCTGTTTAAAGCTATGGGAAACTGACTTGGACAACCATGGTTCCTCCTCTTCGACTGATGCACTACAGGTCTTAAACATAAATACTGCATGCCCTAGACTTGGATTAAAAAGCCAATCATGAACATCCCAAAACATCTCAATTGGCAGCCCATCAACCAAAATGGTCTGGTTGCCCCTGAATTTCCATATCAGATGCTTCACCTGCACAACAAGCTCTTTATCAATCCTCACACACAATTTGGGCTCCCTAGGCCCTCCAGTCTGGCATTCAATTACAATATCATGGATCCTCCCACTATTGCAGAACTGGGCCTTTGTGGAGTAAAAATTCTTGCCAAACACATGTTCTTTCCTTGAAATAAGCACAGTTTCAGCAGGAGGCTTGGCATGGGTTTTCTTGTATGCCTCCTTGCACATATCCCCAAGCAGAAGGGCAACCTCCTCATCTGAGACAACTGCAACAAAATAGCCCTCCAAGGGCTCCGGCCCTGATCCATACCTAGCAGAGGAAAGGTCCCAAAACACATCCACTTTGGTCGTCCCCAGCTCGAAGCTCTTGGACCCTTTCTTCTTCCAAAAAAACCAAGACTTCATGTCCACCCTGCACAGGCATTGGTAGGATGGGTCATCCACATTGACGCTCAGGCCTTGACCCATTAGGTTTTTGCACCATGTGACCGTTATCAGGCGTGTTTGGCCTGATAATGTAGTCAGATACAGGCAGGTGACCATGTTCTGCATCATCATGCTATTGGTGTTGTGGGTATTGTTGTGGGTTCGGGAGGATGAAGCAGAGGAGGAGTAATCTGCGACCTGGACTCCATGTTCCCCAAAACATGATGACAAATCCCGCATTTTGGCCTATCTTGAAGGAAGACCTGATACGTGAGGGGCTGGTTTACCTCAACGCTCTTCGCATGGTCTTCAACACTTCCCCAGCATGGTCTACGACACTTCCCTCTCTCTGTCTAATATTAGACTTTCTGACAGCTCTGGATTTGTCAGTATTCACCCAGACAGACCCATCCGGTCAGACGACAGACACTCATCTGTCCATATCCTCCAAAAATCCTGTACTTTGCCTCAGCTTCCGCTCATTCTCGCCAATCCTGATGCTCTTTGAATCCATTTCTCCGCTCATTGTCCACCTAAGCTCCGCCTATCTACGCCCAATCCTGATTCTCTTGTGCTCCGATTCTCCGCTCGGCGCCCACCTCAGCTCCGCTGCCTCGCCGCCACTTCCTAGACAACTTTGCGGTTTCTTCGGACACAGATTCCTTCAGGCAATGCTTGTTTTTGTAATTCAAAGCATCGAATATAACAATATTGCAATCTTCTTTCAAATCCGGATCTGAAAACTTGATATATATCCTTTCACAATATCTTTGACGTCCGTTGAAACATCCTTGAAATCCGCCCCCTACCCTTCCCAAAAGACCAGGGACCCCATCTTCTTGTGCATATATCTTTAGGTCCCCTAGATCACATAGCCCAACTTGGACCCATCCTTATTATTACTTTCACATTGTGATCACAACAACTTAGGGTGGGACTTTTTCTTTTTTCTTAATGGGAGGAAAAAGAGAATTTTACTTGGGTTTTATTATAAT
>APFE030755486.1:17514-30327 GCA_000404065.3 Pinus taeda
CAAGGAACCAAAGCTTTCAAAAAAACAAAGAATCCTAAAAACAAACAACCAATGGATGATTGTGCAGACAAGGTTCATCTTCCCTACATTCTAGGCACCACTAATAAGATTTCACACATTTTAAAAAAGAATAATATAAAAACCACTTTCAAACCCTTGAATACAACCAATAGATGCCTGAAATCAATAAAAATATTCTATTGATCCTAAACACCACAAAGAGATTTATTTGGTTCTGTGTTTGTGTGGCAAAACCTACATTTGTGAGACCAGTTGTTCTATATTAACTAGGATTCAAAAGGATGTCACTAACATCAAGCATAACCGTTCCAAAACCTCAGCTTTGGTCGAGCACTCTAGTAAAACCAATCATCACATTTGCATATAAAACTCCAGTGTTGCAGCCAAAATGGACCATTATCACCATAGAAAATTTAGAGAATCTATCGAAATAGGAAAACACCCCAATAAACTCAACTGCGACGACGGTTGGAAAATAAGTGATAATTGGATTCCTACACTAACTGGGGATTCTACTGTCTCCTAGGTACTCCCGACCCCATTATCTCTTGGTCCTCCTTATGGTTTCATCTATCCCTAATATCATTTTATTAATATTTGAATAAATAACTTTAATCAATAACCCATCCTTGTACTCTTTCAATCCCTAAAAAAAACTTCAGTAAGATTAAAATCAAATAAATTTTTTTAAACCTCGGTTAGCATTAAAATTTAGGAATATCCTTAGCAATATATCTTTAAAAAAAAAATCAATTAATAATATTTAGAAGATCTAATTAATTTCATTATTATATTACATGTTTTAATTATCTTGCAACATTTAAAACATTAATGTTAATACATAGCAAATTTAACATTAATAATCTTAATGTCAACAAAATTAAATACAAAAACTTTTGTTGATGGACAAATAAGATTATAACATTTGAAACATTATAATATTATAATGTCACATTATATCATATTAGAATAATAACATTAAGTATTCATTAATGTCATTAAAAATAACTAATACAAACTTTTAGTAATAGCATTATAATATTTAAATTTACATATAAGATTAATTTAAATATATATATATATATAATATCAAAAAACTTATAACATTAATAATATAAAAACATTCAACAAAAAAAAATAAAAATAAAAATTTAATTATTAATTAATAAAAACTAAATTTATTTTTTAACATTATCAAACCTATCGGCTCCATACATTACCATCCCAACCTCTCTTCTATTTATTGCCCCATCATTATCTGACTTTTTCACACGTCTGATCCTGGTGATGAACCACAGAGGTTGGTTTGAAACGTCAATACAATAAAACATGAATGTGATGACTTCGGAAAACATCACTACACAAAATTGAGATTGCAGAAGCCTCAAATCTATAAATTTCAAAACAGTGAGATATTGTAACACATATAAAGATAATGTGTTGAATAAAGGTGAAAGGTTATGATATAAAGAAAATTGAATTTTAAGATAGTTTTGAAATTTTAAAAATATGTATAAAGAAGAAATTGTGATATTAATTATAAAATTTATTTAATATTTAAAATTTTAGTATTAATAATATTATTTTTTATTGTTAAGTAAGTTGAGTTTTAAAATGATTGGCAAGTTTAATATGTGGTTTGAATAGCCAAATTTAGGGGTATTTAAGTCATTAAAATTATTTGGGAACCATTCTTGGTATGGAACACACTAGTCTTTAGCATAACTAGATTTTTGCCCATGAAATTTTGAACCTGTGAACTTTTCACCACATAGTATCTTATCATAGCACCTATATGACATCAAATCTGGAGACTCTTTTTGGGACTACCCGGAATTACTGGCTTACTCCTATAGAGTTGGGAATGGAAGATACTTTGATTGAGGAATGGTCGAATTTCATATCAGAGTTAAATTTAAACAGAGTTAGGTCCAAGATAGTTGCTCACTTCGGTGATTATATCCATGAATTTGGAACTAAGGAGTCTAGAAGTCATCATTTTCTTGAGATCCCATCAGATGTTCTTATTGGATTTTTTGACGGGGCTTCCCAAGAAAATTTGTGTGGAGGAGGGGGGTTGATCAAACTTTCTGATAACAGATCCATATAGTATAAAATTGATATTGGTCCTAGTACTAATACCAAAGCAAAGCTCATTGCTGCTTGGACCCTTATGATTGTTGCAAAGCACAGAAACATAAGAAATATCATGATCTTGGGGGATTCAAAATGCGCTATAGATTGGCTTACAAGTGCTGCAAAGTTAGAGGTATTGAATTTGGCTACCTGGAAACAGAGAATTAGAGAAATCAAAGGTCACTTCCAAGATATCTAATTCCAACATATCTACAGGGAATACAACAATTGTGTAGACAGATTATCAAAAAGAGCACTATCACTAGGGTCGAGGCACATTATAATTGAAGAATTGTCTCGCAGTCAGATTATAAATACGTTCAATACTTCTCTAGCACAAGTGGACTTCCTTTCATTGATCCAACAAGAGTAGGAATAGCTACCAATTCAAGAAAATATGCAAACAGCTTCACAGATTCTACAGAAGGCAGAAATAAGATTCCATTAAATTAATATATAGGCATATTATTCCTGTAAATTTTACAGATTATATACAAACAAATTTTTTATTCATCGATATAAGTATAAATGATACAATTCTGCCCATTTTATTTAAGCACTTATAGCCAAAATTATAGAAGTCTAGATCAATAAATTAAATAATTATAAACCTTCTAATAAAATAAAATGATATGATAAACAAAATTGTTATGTGATCCACAAAACTGGAGACAAATTTCAATCTCCCCCACAAAATATTTTTTTTTATTCATAATAAAAAATAATAATAATAATAATTAAAATTCCAGATATCAAAAAAATAACACCCTATCACTCTTTAAACTATGCCCATAAACTCTATATATCAAAAATATCAATAAATTAATAACTTATATTAAATTACACAAATATTACCCCAACAAAATTCACATATCAATCACATTTACCTGAAAGGAAAGGAGACAAAACTCTAAAAGATTTACCTGAAAGGAAAGGAGACAAAACTCTAAAAAAAATTGTTTTATGTCACATTAATTGATGAGAAGGACCTTTCACAAACCGATCATCAACCACAAGAGTAAACAACTATTAGAGCTTGGTTATTAAGTCACTATAATAAAACTCTATAGCAAATTTTGTTTTGATTATGTGAATAAGCAAATTTTAATTTGATTTTATATGAATCATTGTTCTATTAACTTGTTAGCAAATTTTGTTTTATGTGAATAAGCAAATTTTAATTTGATTTTTTTATGAATCATTGTTCTGTTAACTTGTTATGTTCCAGTGGGGTCATATTCAAGGTGGTTGGAGTTAGATCCTTAGCAATAATTAAAAAAATTGTGCATGATTGGACTCTATGTGATATTTCCACCTTGGATTTAGATCTTTGGACATAATTGACCTTTACAATCTCATCATGGACTTGTATGCTTATAATAGTTCATGGTAATTCGCTCATGCAAAGAAAAATTATTCAAAGTAAATATAAAACGTATGAAAGAGTCTAACTTGGCCCCTATATGAGAGTAGTTGAGATCCTTTATAAACCTAAATAAAACTAATAAATTGAATTTCATTTTTTGAAATTTTATCAATTAATTATTAAGTGATAATGATGTTTTTCATTAAATTTTTTAAAAGTTTAGTATGTTTCATCTTGTAGAATGTCAAGGTTGTCATTATTATTGAATTAAAAATAGTATAGTAGAAAAAATATGATATAGTAAATTAGATTAACGTGGTGTTTGATGTATAGTGTGAAATTTATATTTTGATAGGTGGCTATAGATATTTCACACATAAAAGAGATATTTTAGAATTTTTTTTATAAATTAAGTTTAGTTATTTTTTTTTTTTATGAGATAATTATAAATGTTTTGTGGATAATTTTTGGAAGAAAGTGTGTAAAGGATTTTTAATCGGTTTGATTTATCGGGTGGATTTTTTTATTTATTATCGAGGACTAAAAAGCTCATTGATATCAAATGAATGATTAGAACTTTAAATAGAGAAGTATTCAAAGTAGTCGCTAATGAATATTAATAAATTAAAGCTATTTTGAATTCTCCTTTAATTTATTAATATCCATTAACAACTATTTTGAGTGTTTCTCTATTTAAGGCTCCTCATCACTAATTTGATATTAATGAGCTTTTTAGTCCTTGATGATGGGTGAAGTGTCCATTTGAAAAGTCAAAAGGATTAAAAATCCTTTATACAATTTTTTCTAAAAATTCTCTATAGCATGAACAACTCTGAAAATCTACACTAAACTATAAATATTTTTTCAAAAATTGAACATAAATTTTTACACTTATATTGAATATAATTATTTTATAAAAAATATAATCATGATTATTTTATTAAATTTTTAATGTGTTTATTTATTTATCATTAATTAAAATTTAAATATCAATTTTTTTCCAAATTAACAATATGTCTTTTAACATAACATTGAATATTTTAAGTACTTCATTCTCTTTATAACTTAATAAATCTATATTTATAACTTATAGCTTTTAAATCCCCCACAGTGGGTGTATGACATCAACAGTTGTCAGCAGGAGATCAAGGTCATAGCAGGTTAATAGCAATTTGGCTATGCATTCAATATATCAACATACTTGCATTCACCTTGATATGATACTCACAGAAGTTACGCCTCGATCATTATACTCCATATTTGGTTTGCCTCGAGGAAGCATTATGGCTTCTCATCATTGTTCACTGGGGTTTCTTGTTTAGCCAGATGAGGTTGGTGTCATGGTGAGCTGACATCCCCCCTCCAGCCTATTTTTGCCACCTGCAACCTCTTTTGAGAGCCATTCGACTTTGGAAAAAATGAGCTTTTTCATGTTGATGCAAGGAAAGTATGCCTCTAATGCTTATTCTCTCATCACAATCTACAATTGGGTAGTTTCAGAGTTTGTTATGGTTCTCTCAAAGTTGTAATGTCTACATAGTTGTTGGTTTTCCTCTTGGTCATCCCCGACCTCCCCTACTCACCAGTTGGTTCTGGCATCTTCAATGGCCTCCCAACTTCACCGTCCTAGTATGACCTTTCCAAAGAATTCTTTGTTTCCTCATTATTCACAAGGTGTATCTCTGAGGGCTCAATCAAAGGCCTAGACTATCTATCTCTCTTCTTCTCAATTTGAGAAGTAATTATGTGTGATAGACATGAGACAAGGAAAATCTAGAGTGCTTGGAGGTACAAGGGGTGTCGGCAAGGCCTCTACCCTCGATTTCCCTCCATCTAGCTATGATGGCTACTCTCACAACACCACAGACGAGTTCCTCTCCACTGGTGGTTACGTACAATTCATGGGTCACTGGCCACTTTGGATTATAGTCGGAGACATGTGGCCTCTATGCAATTCAGTTGGTATCCATATGGAGTTATGATGGCTGCCAAAGGTAAATGATAGTTTGGCATCAAATGGAATGTAGGCTTTGTGCATGGTATGGCTTTGCCTCCCAACGGTCCATGGCATTTCTCCACGGCATCTTCTTCTCAGCAAGTTGGTTCGTGACTCATTATGGTTTCTCAGTGGTCATGGTCAGCAGTGCGTGGCATTATTTGGCATAGTGGTCCATGTTGGGTATATGTTATATCCTTTCCACAATTAGAGGCACGCATTGTAAGTTACCTCAAGTGCAATGGGGGGGCATAAGGGGGCAGCATCCCCCCTGTCAGGGGGTTTACAAGGGGTGGTAGCCCCCCTACACGTGGGGTCTAGGCCAATGCCATAGGAAAAAGAAATATGTGGACCCAAAGATGGTGGGCGGACCTACCCATGGTTTTGGGTATGATGGTTTTCTGCCCATGGTATTTTGTAGATTTGGTCAAGGGAACTATGGTTATGTTCTAATACAGGGTTAATGGATTAGGGTTTATGAATGTTTCGGCGTGTATATATATGTATTGTGACACTGAAAGGAATATAATGAAAAATCAATCTGGTTTTCCTAGTTTTGGTTCCAAGAAAAAATATGTGTATATTTTTTATGTTCTCACCGTTGTATATTTTTATGTTTTAAGAATTTGTTTGCAAGTAATTTATGTATAGGGTTAAAACCTATAGCCCGCAAGCAACCCTAGGTTGGCGGGCAATTAGTGGCTCCTCCTTGAACAAAGATGTTGAATTTTGTGATGGTTGGTGGCCAACAGCTCCTCTCAAGCTCACAACTTGAACTCCCACAAAGGAAGTGGGAGCTTGGTTAGTCCCTGATCAAACCATTATTCTTTGTAATGAATTAGTTTAGTCATGGGGAATGTCTATCACTTTTTCTTTTGTCTAACTAGCTTTCCAGAAAATGGCCAACATTTTTGTAACCTTTAGTATTATAGCTCTAGTATTAGTTATCCTTTCATTTTGTTAGATAAACTAATCAGAAAAACATTGTCAATTTAAAGAAACTAAATCTATATTATTGGACCAATTTCCAAACAAAACAACTAATAAGACAAAAACAAACCCAATATATTTTGCTACCTAAAACAAACCTTACAAAAAAAACTTATAACTTTTAAGGATCATATTTTATTTACTTAAATAAATTTGAACATTAACCAAATTAACTCTCTACTCAATCAAAACCAATAATCTACTTCTCCATACCTTGAAGTGACGAAGACCTCATCTAACAAACCTTTCCATTCATTTTTTAAATGTATACTTACTTTTGGTCGATTTGTGAAGAGATATAAATCCGAATTTGACATCAACATTAATACTTTTTATAATTTATATCTTATTATTTTTTATTAAAAAATATATATTATGAAATAGTTAAAGTGAAAAATAAATTAATTGATTATTAATATTATTTTTGAATCATTATTAATTGTATTAATATTAAATAAGTGGTATAAAAGAGAATATTGTTTTATGGCATTGAAGAAGATAACGGATTCAGATTTTAATAGAGTCTTCGTCATTTGATAAATAATCAAGAAGAGATATATGCTTTTTATGAAATTTATTATTCTTGATTAATTGTTAATTTTATTAATATAAATTAATTGGCAAAAAAGAGAGGAGTATTTTATGGCTTTGAAGAGGATAAGACGTTAAAGTATTTATAGAGTTTTGTTCATGTGACAAATAATCAAGCACAAATATATGGTATTTATAAAGGAATTTTGTTCGTTGAAGAACATCAAGTGGACACACTTAATGTTATGGGAGATTCTCTCTTAATCCTACATCATCTGGCCAATGATCTCTCCCAAATGATAAATCTATGGGAAACATCATGAAGAGAATCTACAAAATTACAGAAGATATCACATCCTAAGCATATTTCCATGTCTTAAGAGACTTCAACAAATAAGCAAACAAGTATGCTAATGAGCAGTATAAATTGAAGGTTAGTGAATTAATGATTAATGGTCAAATAAAGTCTGTTATAATTCTCTAATGACAGATGACATCTATTAAAAAAATTCCATAGTAGTATTATGTATTGTAAATTTTATGTTTTGTTGGGACAGTTTTGTTTTGTAAGATATTCATCAACAAAAGCCCTCTTTTTATTATTAAGATATATTATCCTTAGAAAAGTCACGTATTCTTATAAAAAATAAAATAATTAAAAAATTTTAATAAATTAATTCTATAATACCTAATGCACTCACTATACGAAATGCAAATATATAATTAATACTAATATAAAAAATTATATATAATTATATATATTATATATAAATATAGTATATAACAAAATAAGCCATTAATTAAAAATAAAATAGAATCATTTTCATTTTCATTTATTAAATAACACCATGTCAAAGGAGAATTCATGTGATTTGAGTTTGGTATCAAATTACCATTAATATGATTCTGCGTTACTTTTGAAAATAAATATTATAAAGATATGAATTCTTTTAAGATTAAGGTACAAAATTATTTATGATTCATTAGATATATAAAGAAATATGTTAATGCTCTAAAAGTAAAGTTGGTTTGTTTTTTTTTTGTTTGTTTTTTTTGGTAAGAAAGTGTATTTTTATAAATCATCACTAAATTATTTTAAAGATTATGATTATTATAAAATAATGTTGTAATTTAATGAAGGGTTTTTCTCTTAAAAAAATAATAGAAATTTCAATATGATTTTTGATCAATTTGGTAATTTTGTTTAAAAATCTAAGTTATAGTTGTTAAGCTTCAAGCTTTTGGGTGTCCCAAGGGTATTTGATGGTGTTGAATCCATTTCCACCATCAAAAACACGATTCAAGCACTCCTACTGTCATATTTTTTGATAAAAAAATGGCTAGATCCAAGTGATTTTTTGTTCGAGTGAAATTCACGCCTTGGTAGACAAGCTTAAAATAATGGTTGAGTCAATTTACATTCATAGATAATTCTCTTCTTTGTGAGTTGACAATTAAATTATGATCAATTTTATTATTACTTCATTATCTTAATCATTCTTTCTTTTGTGAAGTAAAAATTCAAATTAAGCTTTAGACTATAATAACATAACAAAATTGGTTGCCCTTGGTCTACCACTAGGGAAGCCAGAACAATTGACAAACTATAATTATTTTATCATCCATGGCAAATAATTGTAACAGTTCATTAGCATCTAAACAAGAAAACTTAAAAAAGTGTCTAAACACCTATTAATATTTCCCCCCCGGGAAAAAGTCAGCCTCCTATAACTTGAGTGTAGGTCCCTCTGCATTTTTACAGAGGTGGTACTTCTCTATTGATAACACTTGAATATGCATATGACACAAATAATAAGATTAAAACATTCAACTCATGCACTTATGAGTGAACCAAGTGTTTATAAATAGGTAAAAATGATAATAAAATAAAATAAGCTCACAAAGTTCTTTCCACATTATCCTCTATTAACATAACATGAAAGGATATACTTGAAGAAAATCCATATGGATAAAAATAGAAAACATTGGTCCATATACTCAGATAACTATAAAATCATTTAATTCAAAAAGGGCATAGGAAAACATTCACAAGACTCCTATTTCGTTTTCAAGAATTAAGTTTCAAAACCACAAATGAATTGTTCTCCCGAAAACGAGCTCTTTACAAGAGTAAAAAAAGTAATTTTACAGAATTAAAAATTGCTAATAGAGTTAAGTGCTTAAAGCACAGTTACAAAATCATGTTCTTTAAAACTATAAAAGGAAAATATATTCATCCCTAAGGGACTAAGATTGGGTTCTCATGAACCAATAATGATAAAAAAAAATATCCGGAAGAAAAAGAAGAAACTACAATCAAGGATAAATTTTATGAAACATGTAAAATAATTTAATAAAGTTGGATGACAAGAGACTAGGAAGAAAGAAGGGGATTTCTTCAAAGAAAAATAAAATGCTCACAGTTTGCAGAAGGATAACAAGTGGAATGAAGCCTCTCCTCTCATTCAACTCTAATTTTCTCCCTTTATAATCTTGTCTCTATCTTTGTAACCACTTGATGGTTAGGTTTCTCTTCTTTGTTATAGTTGAATAAAGGTCCATTTTTAGAAATATGCAATTATGAATCTGTCCTCTAAGCTAGGTCCCACTTCAGATATTCTAAATTTCCCTTTTATAAATTATTTTTCAAAAATAATTGCAATGATAGGCCCAAAATGGTTTGTGACTATTAGTTTAATTTTTAGGGCTGATATCCATAATTTTATCCCTCGAGACCACTTTCAATGTGTTCTTCGCTCTTTCCAATAAGCTCTCGTTTTCCCAAAACAGACACTGGAAACTCAAGTTATGGTTGTTGGAAGTTCATGACTTGGTCACAGTAGATCTGTGTAGAGGTTAGGGTTGTGTAGAGATAATGGTGTGAAGGAAATGGTGTGAAAGCACAACTTCAAAAATGTTTAAGTACTACAGGATATGGTAAATGTTTATGTGCAGAGGAATGGTTATGTGTAGAAGAATATGAAGTGGGGCAAATGTTTTGCATAACTTAGAAAAAGTCTAAGTGTCGGAACTAATATGTGCGAGGAAAAATAGTGATATATTTGGCATACGACCTCTATTTTTGTATTCTGTAAAATGTTGGATGAAGCTAAGACATAGGGATATCCAGTGAGAATATGGAAATTGGAAATTTCTTTCTTTCCACTATCTCTCATTTTCCTCTTTCTTTTCAAAAGAAAAACCATCCTTGTTGAGAAATCCATTAAGTAATGGAGCTTTGTTATAGGTGCAAAATTTTGGGTCAACATTTGGCTCCAACTGTGGATAGTGACCCCTTGTGGGTTATTAAGAACACTAGAACCTCACTAGTTTCCTTCTCCATTGGGCTATGGAGTTATCCCAATCCGACAAGTGCTTATTAGAAAAAATTGATGAAAATAACAAAATTATATACAAAATCTACCTACCTTAACATACTTGGAGAGAAGGGTGGCTCTCAAGTATAAGCAGACTTCCAATGGAGCCACATACATAGAAAATCATGTGATTTCTCCCATCCATGTTTGAAAATATTGCTTTATTAGGAATGTTCAAAAGGTACTCTATCATAAAGCAATAACAACTATTCCTTGATGAGGCTGCAAAAATGAATTGACGTTGAGAATCCATGAAGAAATAGAGGGTTGGTTCATGTTGTTTACCAACATTTTTTTTTCTTTTTTCTTTTTAAATAAAACATATGATCCATCCTTCTTGTTGTAGATGTCCCTTTGTTGATTGTGCCTGAAAGACCTCTTTTTCGTATACTCTGCCTGAGATGAGAAGTTAGCATCTTGAAAGTAACCACATTTGTTGATCTTATGTTGACATTCCTCATGTGGCGTTGTACAATGTAGTTGTGGCCTTTGAGAACCCACTGCAACATCTTCTTCATGACCATATTGAATGAAGTCTAACGTTGCATCTAGTGGAAGTCTATCATATACACCCTTAAACTTGTTGTCAACCTTACTCTCATATGAAAGGTCGGAATTTCCCTTCAATTGAGCATGTGGTGGATGGTCTTCCTTTTTAATTCATACATTACATTTCTCACTTTCAGTTTTAGGAACACGATCTAGTGTGGATAAAATTTTATATATTTCATTAGGTTTCTTTTCTATATCCCCCTTTTTGTTTTCTTGTAGTCATATTGGAAATTTCAAGAGATAAATATCTCTTTCATGAATATTTTCTTCAATGGCTTGAGCTTGTTGCATTCTCTTTCCAATTGAAAATCTCCACTTGCTTCAATAAAAATATTAGGTTCGCAAGCAAAGTATTTTCATAGAAAGTAAAAAAGATGAAATCATCTCGAAACATTTCTAAATGAATTTCATTAAGAACTTTCATAAATCTAAGAATGAACTCTTTAATTGTTTCTTCTTCATTCATTTGGATTTCAACAACCTTCAAGAAAAGAGAGTATGGGTATTTTCTTGGGTAATATTTCTCAATAAATAATTCTTCTAATACTTCCGAGGTTGTAATGGTTCCAAGAAGTAATGAATACAACCATTTATGAGCATTTGCTTGTAGAGTCAAGATAAATGATCTACAAACAACATCATCTTTAGCCACATTATAAATGTCACGTGCATTATCGAATTTGGCCAAATGATTTTTTGCATCCTTTGAAGCATCTCCAAAGCACGGAGGAAACTTCTACATGGAAATATTTGGCAAGGGGTGAATATTTCCTTAGAGATTGAGGGGACTTTTGTATACTCATTTCTTTATTTGAGAACATTCTCCTTTTGCCATAACTTGGACAATTATTTATAGGCTTGGTTTGGAAGGAATATTATCATTACATCATGGAAGAAACATTTTGTTGGAGTCGCCATATAGATCTTCATGGAATTTTGGGATCTTTTTAGTGGAGTCGTCAAGACATCTTTCTTCAAAATCACAATCTCCTATAATACTAAGGAGCTCATTCTCACAAGTCCTAGATGGTTCTTTGTCTTCAAGAAATGTCCATAACAAATATTTACTTGAATTTCCCTAACCTTGGAGTCCACATAGTGTCCTTTAAAAAAAAAAATCCAAGAACCAAGTTCATCTTCAACTATATGGCAAGAAATTTACCAAAACTTTTTCACAAGAAATAGGAACTTGAACCAAAGTGCTTCTAGTTCCTCAATCATTTTTTATCCTTAGAAGAAAGTATTAGATTTCCTGAAAATGAATAATCTACCTAGTGGAGTTGCCAAAAATGTTGATCTTTTTCCCATTAGGGAAAAAATTCAACCTCCTGGTCTTGAGTGTAGGTTCCTCTATGTTTTAATAAAGGTGGTATTCCTCTATTGAGAATACTTGGATATGCATATGATACAAACAATAATATTAAAACATTTGACTCATGCACCTCTGAGAGAACTAGGTGTTTACAAATAGGTAAAAATGTTAATAACATAAAATAGGCTCACAAAGTTCATTCCACATTGTCATATGTTAACATATAATGAAAGGATGCACTTGAAGCGGATTCAAATGGACAAAACATAAAGCATTGGTCCATATATTCAAATAACTATAGAATGGTTTAATTCATTTAATTCATAAAGGGCATAGGAAAACATTCATGTGATTCTTATTTCTTATTCCAAAAATTAAGTTTCAAATCCACAAATGAAATGCTCTCCCAAAAATGAGCTCTTTGCAAGATTAATTTTTCTTTACAGAACTAAAATTTAGTAATAGAGTTAAGTGTTTAAAGCACAATCACAAAATCTTGTTATTTAAAATTGTAAAAGGAAAATGCATTCAT
>APFE030755486.1:30562-74144 GCA_000404065.3 Pinus taeda
TGCATTCATTCCTAAAGGACTGAGATTGGGCTCTCGTGGACTAATAATGGTAAAAATTAGATACCTGGAAGAAAAATAAGAAACTACGGCCAAGGATCGGCTTTAGGAAACATGTAGAACAATTTAATAAAGTTGGATGATCATAGAATGGGAAGAAAGAAGGGAATTGCTTCAAAGAAAAATAAAACATTGAAATTTGCAAAAGGATAACAAGTGGAATGAAACCTCTCCTCTCGTTCAGTTCTGATTTTCTCCCTTTATAATCTTGTCTCTATCTTTGCAACTACTTGACTATTAGGTTTTTCTTCTTTGTTATAACTGAATAATCAGATCCATTTTTATAAATATGCAGTTAAGAATTCATCCTCTAAGTTGGGTCCCACTTTAGATATTCTAAATTTCCCTTTTGTAAATTATTTTTCAAAAATTAACTTTAGTGATAGACCCAAAATGGTTTGTGACTATTGTTTTAATTTTTAGAGATGATATCCATAATTTTATCCCTAGATACCACTTCCACCAATTTCTTCACTCTTTTACCTTTCCAACAATCTCTCCTTTGCCCATAATGAACACTAAAAACTCAAGCTATGGCCATCAGAAGTTCATGTCTCAGGTATCATAGATTTGTGTGGAGATTGGGGTTGTATGGAGGTTAGAGTTATGTAGGGTTGTGCAAAGATAATAGTGTGTGAGAAGGAAATGGTATGAAAGCACAACTTTGAAAATGGTTAAGTATGGGATATAGTAAGTTGTGTAGGGTTGTGCAAAGATAATAGTGTGAGAAGGAAATGGTATGAAAGCACAACTTTGAAAATGGTTAAGTATGGGATATAGTAAATGTTTTTATGCAAAGGAATGGCTATGTGTGGAAGAATATGAAGTGGGGTAAATGTTCCGCATAGCTTAGAAAATGTCTAAGTGTGGGAGTTAATATGTGCAAGGAAAAATAATGATGTGTTTGGCATACAACCTCAATTTTTTCATTTCGTAAAATGTTGGATGAGCTAAGACATAGGGATATCTAGTGAGAAGATGGAAATTAGTAATTTATTTCTTTCTACTATCTCTTATTTTCCTCTTTCTTTTCAAAAAAAAAAACCATCCTTATTGGAAATTGGTAAAGTGGTGGAGCTTTGCTATAGGTTCACAATTTTGGGTCAACAACAACATAGCTTATCAACTAGAAAAAGGAAAATTGACTAAAAGGATTGAGAAAACCAAGCCAAACATAACCCATCATTTAGATTTTGATGAATCAGAGGCATCCATGGGATGGGCTTCTTATTGTTGCCCATAGAGCATTTGAGATTTACAACGATGTTGATATGATATTAAACGTGACCCATACATTGATCCATACTTCTCATATTGAGTAGTAATGCATTTAATATAAGAATAATTTCCTTTTAACCTCATTTATGTCAAGAAGAACCTAAACAAGGAGGTGCTTTAAGTGCCAGTAAATGTCAATTATATACATGTATTGGTTGTTTCACCTTTTAGTGTGCCCATCATCTGAAACCAAATCTATAATTATAGCCAATACTTCTATGTTCGTCAAGTAGCCTCACTCATTAACTATATCCCCTTTCACCTCGATGATTTTTGCTTTGATATCTTGGGATTTATTATCTCTAAAACACTAGGTGGAGATTCTAGCTCTAAGTTGAACCCATGAGCCACCATGCTCGTGGAAGTAAGTTTCACTATGGAATCTCTACACCTATTAATGGGGCACTATCATTTGGTCGTCAATCATCAATAGAAGCTTGAGGAAAGAAGAGTAATAAGAGCAAGAGACTATATGGATCCTATAACAACCCTTTTTTGTTGCCCCCTCATGTAATTTTTTTCATGTGATTGTAATTAATTGTGATAATATGAAAATGGTTGGACTCAGAGAAAGGACATGGATTCAGAGCTTGGGAGGCGAAGTTGCTTGGGAATGGCTTGGTGAAATAACAAAACTTTGAATGCTACAATTAATCTCCACCTATATCCCTGTTGAATTAAACAAAAAGTTGTACAAGCATTAAAAATTGAGTATGACCAATTGAGACAAGGACAAATTAGTTTTTCTCTTATGAGACATGTTGGTGTTGGTCAACATGCAAGAGGAAATTAGGAAAGGCATTATTCAGAGTATAGATGAAAGAGAAGCGCTAAAGTGTGGCAAGAGGTAACTCAGCATAAACAAGAAGATAAGTGCTAGAAGTGAAGGAGAGAAAGCACATGCACGTTGAGGAGCACACAAGAATACCAAAGCATGGTGTTGGCATTGCGACAAAAAATATTGCACATCAACAATGTGTAAGAAATTGTGGTGGTTGAGAAGGTAGAACGAGAGCGGACTTTGGACTTCTGCTTAGCAGGTAGAGACACTGGGCACTTTGGGACTTCTCTTGGTATTTTCATATACCTTGAAGGTGGATTCTGGATTCCCATGAAAGTTATCATGCAGAGCCATGGGGTGCTCTAGATTCCCATCAGATCGCAGGTGGAGGCATTGTTTGTGATCCAGGTGGATATTGGTGGCCACCCGCCTATTCCACCTAGACCCCCCAATTAGTTTCATATGTTTCCTTATTCATTTTAACATTTACTATTTTTAGCAGTTTTCCAGGTCCTGAACTTTTGGAGCAGTCTTGCCCCCCTAAATGATGTTTTGTTGGGGTCTGTGGTAGGTCCATAATCATAGGCAAGTGCCTATAGCGAAACCTTTAGTACTCAGAGAGACCTTTCTGACAAGGTATCGTACACACCAAACAGAGATAATATGACCAAGTTACAACCTCGGGAAGTTGGCTAACCAACTAACCCCAACAGGGCCCACAAACTCTTAGTGTTACATCTCCTGGGGGTAGGGTTTTGGTTGTTTAGGCTTTTCTCATGTTTTCCAATAATAAATAGGCCCTTGAGCCTCATTATAACACAATTCAGAGGCATGTAGCTACCGCATCTCTTCTCAGAGATAAGCTACCATCGCCTGAGCTGTCTTATTTCCATTTTGTTTGTAAGCATAGTTCAGTGTTTTTCTATTAATGAACTGAATTGTTTTTCTGCTACATCTTTGTGTTTATGAATATATATGTAAGTTGTTGTGTTCCTATTTAAGTTCGGATTCGTTGGGCTCTAGATTCCTGTAGTGTAAATCAAGTGGAGACACCATAGGCTCTGGATTCTTGTAGTGATTGTTGGGCAGAGCACTATGTGCTCTAGACTCCATGGTGTTGTTTGAGTGAAGAAATTGTGTGCTTTGGATTCTTGTCGGATTGCAGGTGGAGGCATTGTGTACTCAAGATTCCCATGTGTTGCGATATGATTGGTGTGAAATTCCCATGACCACTTCACTTCGTAGGTTCTGAATCTAACTCTGAGGTGATTAATTGCAAGAAACAAAAATAATGTAGTTGGCCTACGGTTGGGAGGAGAGTTGAAGTCCCCTTCTTAATTGTCAATCATCTAGCTAATAGGATAATTTTCTTACTGATATATCTTTCATGTAGGTGCAATGTGAATGATGATAAATGTTATTGCATGATAATGGGTGCATTAGTACTATCAACGAGGACATGTGTTCCTATGTGTTGAAATGTGATGGTTATGGATGATTCTTATAATTGTAAGGGACTTGTAGATCCCTATGATGTTGATATGCTCCTAAATGGAAAGGTTACTTGAATGTTTGATTTTTATTGTTTGACATGACTATCTGACTGTGGTTATATGTGATTTACATCATATGTTATGTATGAATATCTTGAATATATGTTGTGCAATGGTTGTTGAATGATTATGGTCAATGCTAAGAATAATTGTTGTATAGATACCATTGAAATGTTGTGGTGTGTGTGTAAATCCATGGGTTGTAAGTTATAATAGAAAAGGAATCTTTATGTCTTAGAGCTAACAAGCTCTGTTGTTAAAATTTTGCTTACGACAGGATGAGAGATTGTTTGAACTTCAAATACGTATGATGGACCATTGCCTTTCTTTCCTGGTTATGATTCAACCTTGAGACCTTGCATCAAATGTATTAGGAATGGTTATGCAAGGTCGTGAAACCTTAAGACTTCATGCCTGGGTCCACAGGGGAACGAGCATGTACTCGAGCCAAATGAGTCTTTATGAATCATAAGGGAATAATAGTATCACTATGAAGGCATTGGTTAACAGAGTGTGGCACGGAAAATTTCTCATTATTAACCGTTAATTATTCATGTCGTGCCATTTTGAGGGTGCCAAAATTTTCTTATGTAATATGGGCATGGATGACAGAGGGCATGGAATGGGAAAATGCTTGTCACCTACCACCAAATTTGTCATTGCACAACCAAGGTTTGACAAAGGGTTCTTCTAAGTTGGGGTTAGCATTGTTGATAGAGAGAGTGTCGGGAAACTCTCTTAGTCATGAAACAGAAAAGTATTACTCGAATGGAGGTCTCTGGCCTAGTGGGACCCTTGACTTAAGCTAAGGTGGAAGATTCCACATGGATGTGGATGATGTGTATATGTGATGTGGCAAAGCTACTTATGTGTCATGTTGATAAAATGACATGTGGTGTGTGGATATGACCTTTTGGTGGGTCAAGTGGCTAGATTTTGGGTGACATGTGGCACCTTCGGGGAATAACACATGGTAGGATGACATCACCTTGAAATTAGCGTGAAATCAACGGGGCACCAAAGAAACATGTGACATGGAGGTTAAGCTAAGGTGTGACCAAGAATACACATGGAAGTGGCTTGTGGTGCAACCTGGCTTGGGGATTGGCATGCGGTGTAGAAATTATGATGTAGATTTGTAATTGCTCATGAAATGTTAATCAAAATCACAAGACACAAACCTACTTTAATTCTCTGTGGAATTCAATTCACAATTTAGAACATCAATCACAAAAATGCAATGAGAAATAACACACATGCACACATTATTTTTTCTAGGGAAAACAATCTAGTAAAAACCCCAATGCTTACATGCATTAATCTAATGAATAGAAATGTAATAGAACTGCTTTGCTCAACTGAGCACAACCTACAAGTGCATAAACTATCTCTCTGCTCACTGAGAAGCTCTGACCCAAACTTAGTCAATTTACACCTCTGCTTGAGCTCCTATTTCGTTGTGGAAATCTTTGAGAAATTATGCCCCTATTATTTAGGAATTTCTTCAAAATGATTGCGCAATTCCCAAGGTTGATCATCTGATTGCATGCAAAACTTGTACACTCAAGACTAGTCTACAACTGATGTTACACTACCTTGGAATCTCCACCACAGTTGGGGAACTTGAATTCTCTACATGCACTAGCTATTTTAGGTTGATTGATCAGTTAAATGGATGATCAATGAGTTTGACTGAACTACACAATTGACCTTCTGTTAATTCCTCCATCAGTTAGAACTAGTTTAACTGAAAACAACTTGAAATAATTGACCTTGATTGCTACAAATTAGCAATCACACATGCTTAATTGAACTATAACTCCTCCGACTCGAATTTATTGAGCTAACTGAGTGACAAGAACTATGTCACCTCCATTAACTGCATCAAAGTTGTCCACTGATGTGGAAATTCGAATTTTCTTGATTTAATCAGGGCAAAATCAAATTGAGAATTTCTTATTGCATTTTTCAACACTCCCTTTCAGCAAGAAAGGGACTATTGACCCCCCCCATCCTACACCTATGAAACTCAAACTTCCCTCTTGACAAATCCTTTGTCAAAATGTCAGCATCTTGTTCCTTTATCAGAATGTACTAAAGCAACAATATCCACCTCTGCACATAGTCCCACAAATGGTGATACTAGATATCTATATGCTTGGATCGAGCGTGAAAAATAGGATTCTTAGGTAGGTTGATGCAACATTGATTGTCACAATAGATCATAGTTTGGTCCATCATCTAATCAAACCGTCCCACAATTATCTTTCTCATCTAGATCGCTTCATATGTTGCTTGACTTGCAACCATGTATTATGCTTGTGTTGAGTTGAGCACCATGGATATTTGCTTTTGGCTGTACCAACAAACAGCTGCAAACCCAACAACAAAAATTCCACTTGATGTATGCTTTAGTCTGATGGACTCCCCACCCAATCTGCATCTATGAAGCCACACAACTTCACTCCTTCTATCTATGTATACCATAGCCCAAACTAGGTAGTACCTCTGAGGTACCGTAAAACATGCTTAGTTTCCCTCCAATATAATTTGATTGGCCTAACCATAGCTTGGCTCAGCTGGTGGACTACATCGCACATATCTGGTCGCATGTTCACAAGATAAATTAGTGAACTGACTAGCTACCGATAAATGGTAGCATCTGCTTCTTCACCTGAAGTGGCATCCTCCTTCCTCCGGTTGGTCACTGGAGGTGTCTCCACAGGTTTGCAACTCTCCATGCAGAATCTATGTAGTATCTCATTTTCATACTTGCCTTGAGAGACAAACAATTCCCCATCACGTTTCCATACTTCCAATCCAAGGAAGTAGTGCATGAGACCCATGCTTTCATTTCAAAATCCCTTGCAAGGTCCACCTTGCAAGATCTGATCAATTGTTCATCACGAGTTAAACTCACATAATCAACATATAAGGCAATAATAATAAATTTACCTTCTATCAAGATATGATAGAGGTTTTCATCCGCTTCAATTTTGGTGAAGACTAAATCGATGAGATAACTATCGATCATGGTGTACCAAGCATAAGCTGCTTGTTTGAGATCGTACAACTCTCGCTTGAGTCTACACACATGAGACACCTGGTCAAATGTCTCAAAACCTTTTGGTTTCTCAATGTACACCTCCTCCTCAATAACTCCATTGAGAAATGTTGTTTTTACATCCATCCCTAGATCTTGCACCCCATCTGCACAACCAGAGCAAGGATTGATCTAAGGGATGAGTACCTTGTTACAGGAGCAAAGGTCTCCTCATAGTCAATTCCCTCAACTTGAGAGTACCCCTTGGCCACAAATCTGGCCTTATACTTCTATATGCTTTTGTTTGTTGCTTAATTAACCTTGAAGATCCATCTCGAACCTACAACTGATTTATATGCTAGTCTTAGGACCACTTCCCAACCATTATTCTTTACAATGGATTTGTATTCCTCTACCATTGCATCAACCCATTGTTGGAATATATTATATTCCTTGGAAGGTAATAATGTCTTTGTATAATGTTGGAAGTTTTCCACAATCTTATGTAAAAGAGTAATACATTATATCCCATATTTATTATGGCATATTATACTCTTGTATCCATTTATTATTTAAAAATGTGTTATTTTGGAGATTTATATTATCCCACATTTAATATGTGAGAGTAATTCCTCCACATCTCTGGGTATATAATTGATTAGGTGCTCAGTACTTAGCTCAAAATTAAAAGTTCTCAGATTGGCTCAAATCCTGTATGGTTGTGTCTGTCTTGTCAAGACAATCGCAATGCAATTTGTTTTGTTGAAAATAGAGTTCGGATGAAGGAGAAAAGGCTTGTTGTTCGTTTTCCTAAACAACTAAAAAAAGTGCAGAATGATGACATGGCAGTCCAGCTGGCAAGGGGAATCTTCTTCAGTTTTCGCCCAATGGGGTTGTGACAAGTGTCACCTTCGGATTCGCCAATGTGTGGTTGTGTGCAATGGAAATTGCCTAATTCGCCTCTAAGGTGGAATTCACATTTATTTTATTTAAATATTATTATATACTATATAGTGTATAATTACCCAAAGTTCGAAAGAAATATAGACATATGGTGTATGACATATTAAATATATTGCAAATGGAGTATATTAGATTTCCGATGGCAACGTTTATTAAAGTAACATAATATTAGTGGTGGGAAAATTCGAATTTATTTTTATTTAAATATTATTATATATAGTATTATTTACCCAAAGTCCGAATGGAATAGAAACATATGGTGTATGGCGTACTAAATATATTGCAAATAGCATATAAATGAGGAGCGGAGGGGGAATGGAACCCATGACCTCCCCTGCATAACTACCCTACATTACCAACGTACCACTACAAAAATACTTGAAATATGTTGCAGCAATTTGTTAATTAAACACGTGTTTGTTGCCGATGGTGGGGGTGGTGGAAGCTAGCCCTGAAGACTAGGGCCCCCCTATGTGACCACGCACCTGAACCAAGAGCTAGGGACTAGCGCTAAGCACAATTAGTGTGCCACTAATCACGATTAAATTTAATTAATTCGTTGATTAAGTTGGTGGAATTTATGGCAGAGCCACCAAATTTGGAACCACCACCAAAATTGACAGATTTAACTAGAGTCTCTCCATATTTAGCGGAGGGTTTCTAGGAAAAATTGAAAGAGGCATAACTTACTCAATTTTCGACCAAATTGAGATCAGAAATAAGTGTTCTTAGCTAATTTGAACCTTATGAACACATTGGTGTAGGTATCAAGAGCCATAGAGCTTTGTAAACAACATTTTTTTTTTTTTTTTTCACATGGAGAAGGAAGCTCAGAGGACAAAAAAGATGAGAAGAAGGATTCCAAAGGGAATGGTGGAAATCCACCTCCATCTCCACCATCCTCATCATCTTCCTCGTCATCTCCATCATCTCACACAACATCATCTTCCACTACCACTCCTACAACTTCCCATACTCGTTCCAAAACCCCAAAAGGAAAAACTCCATTACTGAAATTGGAATTAAAATTCGAACTTCCCATGTCCAATGGAGAAGTGAATGCAGAAAAGTTAGACAATTGGATTTGATAGTTGGAGGTATACTGTAGAATTCAAAACCTTCAAGAAGACGACATCAAGATCCAATTGCTTCATTAAGGCTAGAAGGAGTTGCACTAGTTTGGTGGGAAGCAAAGACTCAAGAGGAAATGTGAATCCATGGTAAGATATCCATTTCTTGGGTTGAATTTGTTTCCACAATTAAAAGACAGTTTTATCCTTTAGCCTATATGCAAAAAGCCATTATGAGTTGACGGAATTTGAAGTAGCTTAAAGGCCCAACAGTCCAAGATTATACATAGGAGTTTAGAAAAAGGCCTTTGTTGTTATGAGTGAATTTGAATTCTCAAGATACATTGATGAAATATATTGGGGGTTTACATTCCTATTTTAAACATACTATTCTTATGTTCAATCCAACTAATTTAGATGAAGTATGTGTGCAAGCCACACATCTTAAATCTAAAGGAAAGAACACTTATGAAGAGGATAATAATAAAAAGCCACCTAAGGGCAAGGAGAAAGAGAAAGGAGGAAAATGGAAGGGAAAGAAGAATGAAAGTGTGAAGAAAGAAGGGGAGAAAGTTATCTGTAAACTTTATTCCAAAGAGGGACATAATGAGGACAACTGCTAGAAATTACATCTAGAAATGAGACCAAATAAGTTAAACAATAAAGGGAAACAGAAAACCACTGCTATCACTCAATAAGATGTAGGTTCTGAATTAGGTGATGAAAACAAAATCACTCTCATGGGAATCAAAGGAAAAAAGATATTGCAAACACTAGTACAGAAAATTGTAATACTACTACTACTCCAGATGAAAAGAAACGAATTGAGTTATTTCATGTTAGGGTCATATCTAAACACACCAAGATTAACACACTCTTCGATAATGGGTCACAAGCAAATCTAATCTCTGAAGACTTAGTCAACAGATTGAACCTTGAAACTGTACCTCACCATAAACCATATCCTTTGGGATGGATAACAAGAGACACAAGTTTACAGGTTACAAGAAAATGTTTGTTTAAGTTTGTAATCACTGCAAATTTTATTGATGAAGTAGAGTTAGATGTAGTACGACTTGATATTTCAGGTGTGGTGTTGGGTAGTCCATATTTGTATGACCGGAAAGCAATCTTTTACCACCACGAAAAGAAGTATCACTTGTTCAAGGATGGTGTGGAGTACATAGTAAGAGCCCATCACAAAAAGTTGAACATTTCTTTGGTTAATGCAGGGGAGGCAAAAAGACTAGTGAATTCAAGTAAAAGTTTAGTACTTCTCATGTTCAAGCCAAATGATGATATTGTTTATGAAAAAGTTGTTGCATGTAATGAAAGTTTAAATTCTGATTTGGTTGGTTCAGTTCATCAGAGTGATGAAGTATTTTAGGTTGTCAAAGAATCGTCCTTCACGGAGAAAGAAATTTCACATGAAATATATTTTTCTTTGCAACAAGAGGTTTCTCTTTGTGATGTTAGCATGCAAGGGTTGACAAAACTGCAAAGTGTAGAGACATGAATGAAATGCAAACGTTTATTGAACAATGAGCTCATTCAATCATCCCTTACACCATGTTCTACACCGGTGGTTATGGTGCCCAAGAGGAATGGTAAGTATTTCAAGAAAGAGGACAAAATGAGTAGTTTTCGCCAAAGCAAAGTTGTAAAAAGAGGTCAGTGCAAGAATATATATAACACCAAACAAGAATGGTTTGTGTGGATTTCAATGTTGTATGTTCTTTGTAGCACTTCTACTACATACATGTATTTGAATTATGGCAAAAAAGAGTCATTTCTTGAAGAAATTGTCCACTTGGGTGACATAAAAATGTTTAGAAAATTTTCTTATGTACATGTCATCTGTGAAGGAAAATTGTTTGATGTTTTGAAGATATCAAAGTACAAGTTGGGTTTCACTTCTTTGATGCATTTGAGCCATGATATTGGAGGAGGTAAGTTGAAGGCAAGCCTCTCCAAGTTAGATGCCATTTTTGATTGGTTAATGCCCAAGATCATCATTTTGATAAGAGGTTTGTTGGGAGCAGCCCAATGTTGGAGGAGAGTTGTTGCTGACATTTTTCTTTTGGAGCTCCTTGGCATGCATTTTCATGTGTGTGCAAATTCTTCCAATGGGGAGGCAAACAACAAGAGGCATGTGTTGCTCCAAACCAAAAGATCACTTCAATTCTTTTTTATGCTTTTTCAAACTTGAAAGGTTCATTTGAGTTTCATGTTTATGCAAGTAACTTCACCATCTTATTTCATTCAAAATATTTCCATGGTGTAAAGATTAAGCTGTAGTGATCCATGCACTTTCATTAGACGGATACTTGTAAAAAATTTCACTTGGTTCGAAGGTACAAAAGAGGTATAAGCAACAAGTTCATTGTTATGCCTTTTAGGCCTATTGGTTATGTAACTATTGTATTCAAGCATCATTATGTTTTACATAAAAGTTATGTTTAGAAAATTTCATACCTTTAAGATGTACAATCGGGCTTGAGGCATGTAAACCAAGTAGCGAAATTTGTCATCCATTTGCATTATATTTGGTTATGTCATCTTGGTAAGAAGAATGTTGCTTTTGATGGTGACATGGACAAAACCATGAGTTTCTATGAACAAATGAAAATGGTGCAACAAACAGTGCAAGATCAACTTGAAAAGGGCAAAGACAAGTACATGTATAACATGGGGTCCGTTATCACTCCAAAATTTCTTTAGAAGTTGTTGAATAAAGAAATTATAGAGGTAACTGTTAAAGTCTAAATCTACCTCAGGCTGAGAAAGGTAGGATCTAGGTCAACATCAAACCACGCTTACCCTGGTAGCTAGCCCTATCAGGTCGGGAGAGGACTCTCTCCGGGTCAATCTCAGCAAATTATGATCGATGAGGGCTTGAGATGACTAATAGAAATATTGATCTTAGGCTAGGTATGGATGTGAAAGAGTTTTATTGAATTTAAAGATGCTTTGTTGGCTTAGATGGAAAGGCAACTTTTGGGTGCGGGGAATGAGGCTCAGTCTTGCAGAGATCTCAATGGGGCAAGGTAGGAAAATGTTTTTGGCACTTCAAATTGAATGGGATGGAAGGATCAGACAGGTGAGGAGCTGAAGAGGGCAAGAAAACTCATGGATCCTCTCCAAATAGCTGAAAACATAAAAAACTAAAGCAAACACAAGGTAGAGCACTGCAATTTCAATGGATTCTACCTTTCTCCCTTGTTTAGCTAAGAAGAAATAAGATAGATAATGGCATACATAACACAAGTAAATTCACAATTAAAAAATAAAGCATTGTACCAAGACAAATTTCCACATGGATTCCAAAGAGTACTGCAAACCTTGGTCTCAATTCCTTAGCCAAAATGCTGATATGAGTGTACAATGAAGCTCAAGGCTTTCTCAAAAGTCCAACCATGCTAATGACTGAAAGATCACAAGATATAGACAAACCATAACTCATCCTAGCCTCTAGGGGTCGAGCTCACAAGTTTAGGAGCTGTTCCAACTAATTCTAAACCGAGAACTAGAAATGAGGCAGTGGAACAACTTGCCTCTAGAAACTAGGGAACTGATTCATTCAGTTTCAAACAACCTTTTGATAGATGAATCTACCTCCATAAGTGAAAATTAGACATAATGACATCAAGATCCATAATTTTACATTAACTTGCATCACAAGTTTGACATTGAGAAAGAGAAAAAGTCAAACTGGCAAAACTAGGCGAAAAACAGAGCATTATTGGTCAAACTGGGCCAAATTTCCTCTATGCGTCGCGCCTCATTTCTTTATGCGTAGTGCCTGTTTGGAGCCACTTTTGGAGGCCTTCCTAGTGTCCAAATTTGCTCCAAGTATGCTTGTTGTAAAGGTCTAGTTGTCTACTTTCCAACCCAAGTGGAATGTTTGAATTTTGCCTCCATTTGCCTCTCCAAAATTCAGTTCTCCCAACACTGCTTCCTGTGTGTCAAAATAGGGGCAGTAAGGTCATTTTTTGAGTGTTTTTGACGTTTTTGAGGGCTCAAAACCTGTCAAAATTTCTTGTCCATTGGTAGGCAAGCATATTTTTTCATGCCAAATCCAAAAAGGTTGAGTTTTTGTCATTTGGAGGATCCTATCAAAAGCGAGCGCCAGGTGGCGCGACGCATAGAGCAGAAAATCTTGTTTTTTGAACAAAAAATTCCAAAAATGCAAAAGTGTCCCAAATTTTTTGAAATTTGGGCTGAGTCTTCTTCATCAAGCATTGTGTTAGGCCAAGGAAGCCTAAGCCAATATCTGAAGTCTATCATGCTCCTTTCGCCTCCTTGATTCCCTCTTCAATTTTGCCTTCAAGTTCCTGATTCTTGCCTTGCACACTTTGTTTCTCGCCAAGTAATGATATGCCATGTCCCTCAACATGTTTTTCTCGTTGTTGGCCTTCTCTAGCATCCTTTTCCAAGTGCAAGTTTGTTCTCTCAAGCCAAGATTCACGATGAGCTTGAATTTCTTGCTCAAGCGTGGTCAATTTGATTTTCCTCCTCTTGGCAGTTTGCCAGTTTTGCCTTCATGTTTTTGAGTGCCATGGATGAGTGGGACTGATGAGGGGAGGGTTTGATGCTAGCTGTAGGGTTTCAGGGAATGAAAGGATTTAGGGGATGATATTTAGGGTTTAGGATGGCAATTAGGGTTTGGGGATTTGTAGTTAGGATTTGGGAAAATGGGAATTGGGGATAGGGATGACTGAATATGGGAGTTAGGGAATGGGTGAATAAGCTGAGAAAATGAATGGAGGAGTGAAAAAATGAGGGAGTGGTAGAACAAACTTGGCAGAAAAATGACAAGTACAAACCCTAGGCAATGGATTTTTAGAAATTGCAAGGTATTAGGGTTTTAATTTTCTTTTACACAACCACCATAAACTTTAAGAAAAACTCCTTTACTAGCAAGGAAAATATCTTGACTTACTTGCACACTAGAAGAGTTGAGTTATTTTGGAAATTTGAGGGAGCTTTTGAGAGAATTGGGATTGGCAGCTCTATGAGCCGTGCCTCAAACCCAATGCACTACACCTTCTCTATGTGCCACGCCAGTGTATTTTTTGCACTGTGGAGGGCATCCCAATGCACCGCACCAACTCTATGCGCGGCGCCAATGACCTAATGCGCCGTGCCCCAAACCCAATGCATAACACTTTTTGCAAGAGATGTTTGGAGGCCTTCCTGGTGTCCAAATTGGACATGGGATAGCTCATTGGAAAGCTTATTGAGTGTAATTTCCAATTCAATTGGAATTTTCCAATTTGGAGTTCATTTGCCCTATCAAAAATTAAATCTCCCAAGGCTAGTCAAAATGTGCCAAATGAGGCTGCCTAAAGGCAGAGTGTTGTTGCAGTCAACTTTTGAAAGTATTCCTCAACTCCAAATTGAGCTCATGATAGCTCATTGGAAAGCTATTTGTGTCTAGTTATCATTTGACTCATCAAGAAAGTCATTAGGTCAACCAAGCTAGGAGAAATCTAGATTTTTCCAAGGTCACTTAGAGGTGCATCAATTCTCGTGAGGCAACTATATTTTTGGCATTTCTCTAAAACCATGACACATGTGTAAAAAGTGAAGGAGGTTTTCTTCCTTGGCCTATTGTGGACAAAAAACTCTCTCAGTTTTCCCAAATTCATCTTTTCTTGCTCAGAAACATCATTGGAGTAAAACCTATCCTGATGTGTGGAACAAGGGATTTGTTGAAATGAAGTGAAATGAAGGGGACAAGGGGCTTCTAAATTCTTGACAAAATTTTGAGAAGTAGGGAGGGATGTTAGGAAGTAGTGGAAAGTGGAATTTAAAATATTGAGTGAGGGGAAGGTGTCCAAAAGGGCTAAACACAGGCTCAACCTAGAAAATTGTCAAGTTGTAGTAAGAAACTAGGGTTTGTGGAAAAATGAGGAATTTGGGGGATCTCAGTGATGGGAAGTGTTTAATAAGGTACATTAAGGATAGGGGAAGGTGTATGAATATCAGGATACAAGTTTTGCTTATTATTTGAGCATCCAAGAGAAATTGCCTTCAAAACCCTAGGAGAGGGAAATGAACCTTACCTAGGCACAACTGAAGCATGAACAAGGTGTAAAATGACCCAGTGGAACTTGACATGATGATGACAACCCTCTGAATGATGGTACACTCAGCTGAATGGTGACATGGACCAAAATTTAGACAATTTTGAAAGGGGTGAAAGCAAACTCTAGACCTAATACCTAGTGACCAAATTTTGCTTGAAGACGCACTGAAATGACAAAATTTGACCTTGACACATTAAAATCACTTTGTAAGAGCATGTTTGATCACTGGAGGAAGGCTGCAAGACTGACACTAACAGTAACCACAAACCTACATTGGAGATTAAGATCTAGCCTTCCTAATTATCAGAGAGGAATCTCTCTTTATGATTTAACTTTGTTTTAGTTAATTGATTTTAGGCTAGTTATTGTTGCACTTGGGTTTTGATTTTGACTTGGGTGGTGGGATCACTTACTTAGATGAACAAAGGGATGTTTTTACCATTGGGCTATGGGGTCAAATGTCAAACAAACATGACTGGATCAAGTTCTAAAAATAGTGTCTACAGGGCATGATAGCTGAGTTACTATAGATCTCAAAGGTTGGATGGTGAAGTGGTTTCAAATCGGATCCAAGGAGCAATTAAGGGTTCCTTAGGCCGGATTATGAAGAGAATGAAAGAGGTCAACTGGGATGGGAGAGTAATTAAGGGTTCTCAAATCCGGATATCAGAGGAAAACATATAAATGATAAACTGTTCAAAACACAGTGTACTTAAACAAATTCTGAGATAAATTTCCAGTTAATTCATTCAACTTTAGATAACATTTAAGTTTATGAAAACACATGAGAAAGTAACAAAATCAGACAAAGAAAATACTTCACTGCAATAGCTCAACATATGAATCCTGTAATGCAATATCTTTATTACTTGCTCCAGTCTGCTAAGTTGAAAAGTGGTACAATAACCCTTAGGTTTAAGATCAAAATAACTCTACAAATGTATAGCAATCCACACTCAATACTTCAAATTGTGAAGTATTTATACAAAAATAATTTACAAAATATCCCAAACTGTCCTTGGAATTAATCTAGGAGAAAGAAATATCTTCATGCAAGAAGATAGAGACAGAGATTGAACTGATGCTTGCTGTCCCTGCTTATTAGGCCGTGTTGTCTTTAATATTTGATATTTTTCCTTTTAATCTCTGCTTTGCTATTTGGTCTTCATGCTAGATGTTCTATTTACTCTGACCTTTCAACTGATACACTTTCATTTGAGACACTTTGACCTGATTGACCTGTTATTATCCTTTTATTGTGCCTTTTTACTCTTACTGTACATTTTTACTGTGTATTTCTATAGTAAATCATTTAGTTTCTCCCATGTTTCAGCATCTGGTAATTGGATATTCAACATCTTCCTGTAAATCTCATATGCCTCTGTATACTCGGCAAAAAGTAGGCTTATTCACAAAAAGGTGTTTTACCTCATGCTGGAGGTAAAACAAATTTTCAAAAGTTTGGTATAAGACCTTGCCAGTACGTATGCCCTTCATGGATGAAGTATTCACTTGATCTCTGGCCACTTCTCTAATTTTTCTATTGTAGTCCTCCTGTGGCATTAATTTATCATTTATTACCAAGGGATTAGGGAAACTCTTTTGCCTCAAAATTTCAAATTTAACCATGAATCTGTCAATGGCCAGTTGCATGGTTTGGCACTTATCTCCCAGGCTCAACATTAAATTCCTCTTGGTGAGGACTCTTTTCACTTGCAAAATTGTACCTGTTCTATTAGGTATCTCTAATTTCTGCAATTCATACTTGTTCTTGGAGTTGAGGAAGTGAATGATCCTTGCAGCTTCCTTTGGCATGTCTCCAAGTTCTGCTTTTACTTTTTGTATGGCTTCTATAACCTCTTTTATTAAATCATTTTGCTCAAAAATTACCTGGATGGATGGCCAAATATCATTGACAGAGTCAATGATATTGGCCCATAATTATTCCTTAGCCTGGCTTAGGGGTTCCTTCAATGTCAGTTCCTTTTCCAGGCTTTTTATTCATTCATACATCCTTGTGGACTTCTGCAGTTCTTCCTTGTGCATGATTTGGGCAAATTTGTATTCAATTTCTAGGTTGGTCACCTTTTCTTTGAGCTTGTTCATTTCAGTGGTCTGAATGGACACGTCTTGCATTGCTTTGACCAACTTGCTTGCATCATCACTTGTTGACCCTATTGCTAATGTAGACGATGTAGAAGCAGGTAGTGTTGTAGCCATTTTCTCTGTGGGAGTTAAGGATGCTGCCAAAGTGGAAGGTACTGTAGTAGCAACTGTTGGGATGACAATTGCAGGGGCAGTCTCAAGACTAGTATGTTTTAGTTGAATCAAACTATCCGGCTCCTTTTCCATCTCCTTTAGCTGATAATTCAATTGAATTACTAGGTCCATCATCTCCTCATGATTTGTTTGGCTTTCCAAGACCTCTTTTGTCTGCGGGTGTTCTAAATGAGGTAGCTTTAGTTGTTTCTTGAGAGCTGCTATATCCTCATTCTTCTTTTTGATAAACTTTTCAACGACTTTGATGTCACTTGGATCATGGCCCAACTCAATGACCAAGTCCTCCAATGACTTGATCATATTGTCTTTGTCCTGTGAGGAGGCCTTTTCCAATTTGTATTGGGCTGTGATGTTGTCCAGTGAACCCTACAACTTGTGTGCAACCATGGCCTTTCTTGTTAGGGTGGAGTAAATCATCTCTCCAGCCTATTTATGAAACTCTATCTGTTTAATGGGATGAACATCCCTAGCCAATACCTCAAACTCAGGCTTTCTGTAATCAACTGAGGTCTTTGTTTTCTGGACAGTTGGCTGAATGAATGAGACCTTCATCTTTCCTGCTTTGATGTCAAAATATGACATCAATCTGCTCTGGTTGGATGGAGTGTGCTTGAAGTATTGAGCATATGTTTTAGCCTTCAACTTCTCATTTCTCATTTTTATCTCCTTGTACATGTCCTTAATGTATCTTTCTTTATCAGTTGGCTTAGTGAAGGCGGAAACCTCAACAGTTAGCTGTCTCTCAATCATTTGAGTGTTTGAGGTTGATGGCTATTGTGTCTCTCCTGAAGTACCTGTGTCTTTGCTTCTTTGCCCCATTGTTTTAGTGTTAGTGATTTTCACTGATTCATTATTTTTTTCCTGTCAAGACACATGATTTAGCTTGGGCCTTTTTTTGAGCTTAAAATTCTCATATGTAGTCTCCATGGTAGAATTGGAACCCTCCTCCCTATTTCTCTTTGGATTCCTCTCTTCATTGGCTGGGGTCTGTAATACAGGAGGAATATTCATGGGTTCCCCTAGTTCTAGAACATGCAGGAAAGAGCTTTGGTCAATTTGCTTTTCAACATCAATGAATGTTTTCTCTACATCCACTACTGTGCTATCCATGTTAATCAATGTGTTTTCCAACCACTCTGATTGGTTGGAAAACTACTCAATATCAGGTCTAGGGTGGTGGATGAAAGGTCCCAATTTGATCTTAAGTCTCAACTTGTTAATGATCCCAGAGGGTCATACTGCCACATGAAGTTGTTTCTGAATTTCATCTGTTGCAATATCTTGTCAGCCTCTGGTCCAACCTCTCTGTTATTTAAAATGAAGGGGCCCAATTGGTTTTCAATTTTAAGCTGGGTTTTCTTCCTAGCAGCTAGGAAGTTGACTTCATATGAATTGATGATCTGCCTAAAATATTCCAGTGCAAATATCCTCATAGGGAGGTATTTGGGTAGCTTATAAGGGGCTAGTTGGCAACCATAAACTTTAATTTCAGTGTGGTTATCGTACATATACCAGTCTCCCACTTTGCTATTCTTGGTCAACTGTAGCACCCTCTTGATTTCTTGGCTGATTCTGGGTTGAGTGTTACTGGTCAGCATGTTCATGACTGGGTGGACAAATGAATCTACGAAATATTTATAGGTAAATGCTGTGGAGTATTTCTGGATTAAGGGTATCCAATAAACAACTGATCTCTCTTTCCCCTTGGTATCCAACTTCTAGATGTTGATAGGGAATTTATCTGCTTGATAATATGAAAACATGTGAAATAACACTGAAGAGTAATTGAAAACTCTTTTAGTTGGAAGTCTGGTGAATTGTTCATGCATCTTGTCTACAATGAACTGGGCATAGTTGTATATGAAAGTAGGAGGCTTGCCTGGGGTAAAAATGGACAGAAAGGCCAGGATAACCTCATCCACATGCTCATCTGAGGTATATCCTAGGATGCAAGAGAGGATGGTGATTATATGTCTGCCTTTTTCTGAAAAAATGGTGGCAGCATAAGGTAGACTATCTGTGTGAGTATGGCGGTCTTCTATGATGAAAATCTAGAAGATTTGTCTTATTTTAACCAGGTCTAGTGTGACATATAGGTTCAATAGGTCTCCAATAGACAATGGGGTCTCATTAGGGCTGGGTTGGACCTGCAATATTTAGTTGATTGATTTTGCAGTGATGGTGAATAATAGTTGTTGATTAGGGGCAACAATAGCTCTTTAGCTAGGGATATAGTAGGCATGACAAAAATGTATGATATCATGGAATGGGTGAACTTCTGGGAATACATACTTAGGTAAATTGGGTTCCCAAAGGTGGATGTCATCATTGTGGTTTAGGATTCTGTCCTTACTCTAGCAGTGGAGCTTTAGAAGGTAGGCTGGTGAGGCAGTATCTTTTATCTGGAAATCCCTGTCTGCTAGTGCCAAATGGTCGATGTCCAGGTGAGGGGTTGACAGGGGTCTCACGTCTAAAGAGGTCTAGGAAGACATTTTTAGGAACAGAGGTATGAATTACGCTTGTGGTTGCTGCAGAAATAAAGTTTGGAAGCTCTGGTACAATGAGAGGGTATTCACAGTTTGCAAAAGAAGGGCTTAGGGTATTAAGGTGAAATACTCTTCAATTTAGGCAAATATTAATTAATTTCAAATTAATTAAACTCTTAATTGGACTGTATGTTTTGAAATTGAGAGGGTCGTTCTAGTTTTCCCAACCTGGAAAATTGGCGGTTTGGTTTGAAAAATGGTTCAATGGTGAGTGCAGAGGGTATAGTTTCTTTAGTTGTGAACTAGATGCTCGAATTCGATGTCCAGAGCTTCTTCGGGCGGCAGATGGTGGTCAATTTTGGTCGCAGAGGTTCAGGGTGTCGCAGAATAGTTTTAGCAACAGTTATAGTGCAAACAGGTGAAAAGAGTTGAAATGGGGCTTCTCTGGCCTTTTAACTGGCAACGGTTACATTTTGGCGCGAAATTTACAAATGATCAATGGACGGTTTTGGTCTAGGCGGGGAGGTAGTTTCTTGGGCCATCGCACCGCTTTTGGAGGGCAGGCGGTATTTCCTTGCGAGCACGCGATCTAGCGTGGGGCTGCCACGTAGCAAAACAGTGCCCGCGCAAAACCGCGAATCTCATGTGCTCTCGGGCTGGTAACAGTCTGGCAGTGAATGAGAGCGATATGGATGCATGCTGTCGGATCTGAGGGCAGGAGATCGGATGACTGTCACGTGGTTAAGGTGCACAGAGGGAATCAGGACTGGGATTTGTGAGGCTTGAGGGTTAATTACAAATAATTGTAATTAATTAATACATAAAGTTGGATCAAAATATAAGCAACAGTTTTAATGGAGTGGGACCAAGGGTTATTGTGGCGGGGTTTCTTAGTTGCACTGAAGGTTGGTGGGTTAAAGGGATTTGTTAGGGAATATGAATCAGGGAGTTAATTAAATAATGCGGGGGATAAAAACTTAGGATAAAGGGGTTTTTATGGGTTTTGAAGGGCAATAGGGAAATTAATAAGGGGGAAAGGTAATATTTGAAATGAGAAATGGGTTTCACACTAGGGAAAAAGGGGTTTTGGGTAAGGGAGATGAGTTTTGGAAGGTAATTTACTAGGGAAATGTGTGAAACCAAGGGGTAAGGGTCAAAATGAGGGGAAAAGGGTATTTAATAAGAAATGATAGGATAATGGGGAAAATAGTAAATAAGTATGTGAGGGTGGAATGAAATGAGGGGGAATTAATCAAACAAGCTTGTGAACATCTTTTCACTCTCATAAATGCTCCTGCACAATGAAACATAGGATTAAGCATGATAAATGTGCTTTTGAATTAACAACCTTGTACATCTGCAACCTTTCTTCTACCTACCCTTTATTTACCCTAACATTTTTTCTCCACTTTATTGGGTGCATTTGAGCTTGCAGACCCTTTATTTTCCTTTTTTTTTACAAGAAAACTATCTAATTCTAACCTTATAACTTCCAATGGCTCAGATTAAGCTGATGAGGCATTTTTATTTCTCTACCTAGCTACTGATCTACCAAGGTTAAATAGTTTGGCTAGATCTTTATTCTCTATCTATTAACATGAAATTTAAAACATGAAATAGTCAGGATTAAGCTATTTAACTATCATGGATTATGGCATTTATGACAAGCTACACACAACCATTATTTTTCATAGTAAAGTAAAAGGTAGTGGCACTTGAATTTGCACACTTTCATGATCTACTTTTGTTTGGGGTTCATACTTTTCACTTCTTTTTTTTTAATCTTTTCTCTTTCTTTTTGTCCTTTGATTATTCTTTTAGGACATACCCTCTTTACATTTTTTAATTTTTAATATGGAAAACATTTTACAGAAAGCAAAAGTATGTACAATATTACAAGACTAACCATAGCCAATTCAAAATTATGAATCCTATTATTATAGGACCCTAATAGGGTCCTCAAGGCAAGTGAATGTTGATTTCCCGAGAGAGGAGCTCAAGGAAACAAATTCGTCAAAAGCCAATTGGATCAAGCTTGGAAAGGTGAGGGGTTGTACCCTCATTTACTTGTCAGATAATAGTATCTTTTGGGGTCCAAAAGGCTTCTAGTGGGGAGGAATGATCAGGTGCTCAGTATTTAGCTCAAAATTAAAAGTTCTCATATTGGATCGAAAACTGTATGGTTGCGTTCGTCTCGTCAAGACGATCACAACGCAATTCGTTTTGTCGAAAACAAAGTCTAGATGAAGGAGAAAAGGCATGTTGTTCGTTTTCCTAAACAACTAAAAAAAGTGCAGAGGGGGATAGAAAGATGACATGGCAATCTAGTGAGCAAGAGGAATCTTCTTCAGTTTTCACCCAATGGAGCTGTGATAAGTGTCACCTTCGGATTCACCAATGTGGTTGTGTGCAAGGGAATTGCCTAATGTGCCTCTAAGATGGAATTCAAAATTTAAATTTTATTTAAATATATATATATAATAGATTATTTATAATTGAATATTAGCTTTATACTAATAATAAATATATATAATAATATATATATATAATAATATTAATATATATAATATATAAATATATATATATATATTATATATATATATAATAATATATATATATATATATATATATAATATATATATATAAGCTATATATATATATATATATTAATATATATCTATAGAAATAATTAATATTAAATCCACATTTCTTTTAACCCAAAGTCCGAATGGCATATAAACGTATAGTGTATGCCATATTAAATATATTGCAAATGGCATATGTTACATTTCCGGTGACAACGTTTATTAAAGTCAACATAATATTAATGGCGGGGAAAGTTAAATGAGGAGCGAAGGGAAGGGGAATGGAACCCACTATCTCCCCCGCATAACTACCATACATTACCAACATACCACTACAAGAAGACTTGAAATATGTTGCCACAAATTATTAATTAAACACGTTTTTGTTGCCAATGGCGGGAGTGGTGGGAGGTAGCCCTACGGACTAGCCCCCACCTTATGCGACTATGCGCATGAACCAGGAGCTAGGGGCCAGTACTAAGTGCGATTAGTGCGTCACTAATCAAGATTAAATTTAATTAGTCGATTGATTAAGTTGGAAGAATTTACGACAAAGCCACCAAATCCGGAACCGCCACCAAACTTGGTGGACTTAACTGGAGTCTCTCCATATTTAGTGGAGGTTTTCTAGGAAAAATTGAAAGAGGCACAACTTACTCAATTTTCGACCAAATTGAGATCAGAGAGAAGTGTTCTTAGCTAATTTGGATCTTCTGAACACATTGGTGTTAGTATCAAGAGCCAGAGAGCTTTGTAAACAACCTTTTTTCCACATTTAGCTAATACTGAGGCCCAAGCCATGGAAGATGGACCAAGGAGATGTAGACTAGGAGGGGTGAATTCCTTCATCAAAACATTGTGTTAATGTGTCTCTTTGATGGTTTGTTGTACTATATATGTTTGTTGTTCATTATTCATTTTTGAAGCTAGTTTGCTCATGAATGTCTTGTTTAACGTAAGAAAAATTACCTGTTTGTAAGCACCAACAACTAAGGAAACCTCAACACAAAAAATAAGAAGAAAGCACATGTTTATAAATCTGTAATTTTTATTAGCACATAAAAACTAATCATACATAGATCAATAATAGGGTCAAGGGAGCCTCTTAAGGCATATACCATTTTGTGATACCATCACATCTTATCCTGTGCTCACAACATACTGCCATTTGTATCGGGTTATTTGTAGTTGCTCTGTAAGATTGTAGGAGATTTCTGGAGATAATAGAAGATAATCTTCCCATGGACGTAGCCAATTGGGTGAACCACATATATTTGTTGTATTCTTTTTGCTTGCTCTCTTTCTGTTCTTATTTATATGTTGATATATTGTTGGTTTCTTAGATAGATAGCTAGTTTAGTAGATTTAATATTCTAACATGGTATTAGAGCCATGGCTACTATGATCTAGCATCTTTTTTGAATTGAACCATCAATGTGTATCTTCATTTCTTTTTATTTGGGCACTCATTACTTTTTGTATATTTGTTTTCTATTTGGTCACCATTAGGCTTCTCTTCAGATCTGGGCATGATTCTACATATTTGAGTTTTTTTTCCTCAAAACCTGACTTTGTTATGAGGTTTTTTTTTTTTTTTTTTTTTTTTTTTTTTTTTTTTTTTTTTTTTTTTTTTTTTTTTTTTTTTTCCGTAAGATCTATATGGTTTTTGAATTCTCCTCAAGGAGATCTATCTTCCGGTCATAAGATATATGATTTTCGTCTAGTTTTTTGGTCCTTTTTTTTGCAAGGTAGCAGATTGGCGGACCGAGGGTTCATATCAGCATTTTCGCTGCATAAGTGGATGTAGAGTGGCTGTGCCATTTGTGAAAACTGGATATAATGAGCATTTGGAGCACTATTGAGTATTTTTTGTTTTTACACCTGACCTTTTTTGTCAGATCTGTTACCTTTTGTGTATAATTTCCTAGGACATAGTACATATTTGGGTTCCTCTTGCCAAGCTACCAAATTTCAAAAAAACAATCAACTTAAATGGAGTACTGAAAGAAAAATTATCATTGATTTAAGATTGACAGTTTTTTTCTAGGTTTTCTGGTGATAGCAAAACGAACTACAGAAATTTACAGTTTTCTATCCACTTTTTCTCTTGTCATTTCTTACATTTGGGTTTATATTTCTTGTCAAAATTTCTATCATTATGACTTCAGAAGTAGCTTCTATTCCTGAACTTGTCAATTCTAACTATCTTGCATGGAAAAGGAAAATGATTGATGTTCTCAGGTGTAAGAATCTATGGAGGTTGGTTAATGGTGAACACAAGAAACCTATAGATGCTCAAGCCTTGATTGAATGGGAAGAAAAGTGTGATCAAGCAAGAGGGCTCATTGGTCAAATGGTTTCACATAGTCTTCAGGTAAGTATTGAGGCAGAAGATAGGCTGGTTGAGGTATGGATAAGTCTTGCTTCTTTATTTGATAAATATGATGATGTTTATGCTTATTACCTTGAAAACAAGATTCATGAGCTAGATCCTACTAATTTTGATAGAGTAGAATTATATCTTGCTGAATTGAAAACCTTAAATGAAAAGTTAAATAATTGTGGTAAAGATTACAAGAAGACACACACTGCTCCTATCATTCTTGTAGAACAAAAATTGCCATCTTGTTTTGACATGTTCATCCAAACTAGGAATAAGGCTCTTGAATTGTCTCAAAGTACCACGAAACCTACTTTTGATGATTTTTGTAGAGGGTTGATAAATGAGCAAGAAAGGTTGATTGCTTCAGGACAAGTCTCACTTAATAAAGTTCTTATGGCACATAATAAAAATCCTAAGAAACGTTTTAATAATGATAAAGGTTCTTATTCACACACTTCTATGCATACTAATAATAATGGTCATGCTTCTCATGCACATCATGGAACTAGTAAGAGGAAGAAAGTGCATAATCCTTGTAAGCATTGTGGTAAAACTAACCATCATGAAAAGAATTGCTTTAAAGCGAAACGTTTAATGGCTAAAGCTAACAAGAAAAATTCTAATGAATCTCAAGTAGTTTTATGTGCATCTGTTGTTTCATCTAGTAATTCTTCTGCTAATGTGGAATGGATAATGGATTTTGGTGCTTCTAAACATATAATTGGTAATGCTTCTTTTTCTATATCTTATGACACTAATAAGCACTCATCTCAGAAAGTTTCTATTGGTGATGGTAAACAACTTTCTGTAATTGGTTATGGTAATATTAATGTTGCTAATGGTCAATTGGAATATGTTTTTCATGTTCAAAACATTCCCATCAACACACTTTCTATTTATCGTGCATGTCAGAAAGGTTTTAAAATTGATGCTTGCCCTGATAAATATGTTCTTAAAGATATCAACTGAAATTACAAAGTAGTATCTTCTGGTCATGTTGATCATACAACTTGTTTATATAAATTTGCTGGTTTTAATTCAACTAAGAGACAACCCTTTTATTCCTATGATGCTCATGTTGATGAACTAAGTCAATTATGGCATGAAATATTGGGTCACTTGAATTATGGTAAAATGTAAATGCTAACTAAAATGGTGCATGGTTTGCCTAATATTTCTTCTACTATTGGTGTTTGTGAAGGATGTGTTCTTGGTAAACATCATAGAGAAATGTTTGATAAAGGTAAAGCATGGCATGCTAAATCACCTTTGCATTAATTCGTAGTGATATATGTGGTCCTCTTGAAGTTCCTTCAATATCTCATGCAATTTATTTTCTTACCTTTATTGATGGCTTTAGTAAAAAATATTAGGTTTATTGTTTGAAAAATAAAAATGAAACATTTGTAAAATTTCAAGAATTTAAATCCATGGTTGAAAATGCATCTAGTAAGAGTACTAAAACCTTGCGATCTGCTAATGGGGGCGAATTTGTTAAGCAAGAATTTGATGCATATTTATCTAAACATGGTATTCAACATCAAAAGATTGTTCCTTACACAACTCAACAAAATGGTGTTGCTGAAAGGAAAAACATAACTTTAGTTGAAATGGCTAGATGTATGCTTTATTCTAAAGGTTTGCATAAAATTTTTTGGGCTGAAGCCATATGTTGTGCTAATTTTATTTTAAATAGAGTTCCTACTAAAGTTGTTATGCATCTTACCCCTAAGGAAAAATGGAATGGATGTAAATCGGATATTAGTAATTTTAAGGTGTTTGGTTGTGAATGTTGGGCTCATATTCCTAATGAAAAACGAAAAAAGTTAGAACCCAAATATCACAAGTGTATCTTCATTGGTTATGATGAGAATTCCAAGGCTTACGAGTTGTTTGATCCTTCTAAACAAAGTGTCATAATTAGAAGGGATGTTCAATTTCATGAAGTCTCTTCCACCTGAGTCTGTAGAATCTCATGTTACCCTGAATTTACCAATACCACATGTTACTCCTATTCCTATTGCTCCTTCTTCTAGTTCTGTGCCTCTTATTGATCTTGATTCTTCCTCTCCCTCAAGTATTCCACCTGAAACTCATGAAGCTCCTGAAGTGACTCCTGTTCCTTCTACTCTTCCTATTTGGTCTCAGAAAACTCTTGAATCTGCAAGTAGTGAGGTAAGAAATCCTTCCAACACTCGTCGAACTAGATCTAACTTGCTCTTATGACCAAAGTTTTGGCCACACATGATTCTACTACTTATGCTTAAGCTGAGGGTAAGCTTCATTGGGAACAAGCTATGCCTGTTGAATATGTATCTCTTTTGAGAAACAAGACTTGGTCTCTTGTTCCTCTTCCTTTAGGAAAGAATTTAGTTGGCTGTAAATGGGTTTATAAAACTAAGTTCATTGCTGAAGGACAAATCGAAAAGCATAAAGCTAGATTAGTTGCAAAAGGTTTTAATCAACTTTAAGGTATTGATTATAGTGAAATTTGTGCTCCTATTGCTAAAATGAACACAATAAGAACCATTTTATCACTTGTTGCAACTTATAAGTGGGAAATTAATCAAATGGATGTTAAAAGTTCCTTTTTAAATGGTGATCTTACTAAAGAAATTTATATGCAACAACCTCCTGGTTTTATTTATGTTGAATCCTCAAGTTTAGTATGTAAATTACACAAATATTTATATGGTCACAAACAAGCGTCTAGGGCTTGGTATGATAAAATTGATGCATATTTCTTGAATAATGGTTTTAAGCGTTGTATATCTGATCCAAAGATGTATGTTAAGAAATTTGGTGATAATGTCCTCATTATTGTCTTATATGTGGATGATCTAATTATCACTGACAGCCAGCTTGTATTAATTCAAGGTATGAAAATTGCTCTTCATAAGCAGTTTGAGATGACAGATCTCAGTACATTGCACTATTTCTCGGGTTTTCAGATTTGACATATGGCTGATGGTATTTTCTTTCTTAGCATAAGTATGCGACATATTTATTGTCTTGTTTCCATATGAGTGATTGTAAACATGCTCCTACGCCATTTCAATCCGATGTAAAGTTAACTGTTGAGTGTACCACTCCACTAGTAGAAGCTACTCTTTATCGTTAGCTCATTGGCAGTTTGATATATTTAACTCACAATAGACCATATCTCTCTTTTATGGTCAGTATGGTTTCTCGATTCATGCAGAAACCTCGTGAAAGTCATTGGCAGGAAGCCAAGAGAATTATGTGATATTTACAAGAGACATTGCATTATGGTGTATTTTATTTGAGAAATGCTACAATTTTCTCTCTGGTTATACACATTTTGATTGGGAAGGTCACAATTTTGATCGACAATCAACTGCTAGTTACATATTTCAACTTGGTTCAAATCCGATCTCTTGGTCCAACAAGAAGGTGAAGACTCTTTCTTTATCTTCATGTGAAGTAGAGTATAGAGAAATCAAAGAAGCAGCTAAAGAAGCCGTTTGGTTACAACATGTTCTTATCGAGCTTGGTCTGGTTCTGAAATCGTCCACCATATTGAAATGTGACAATCAAGGTGCAATTCAGCTTGCTTATAATCTGGTATATCCCTCCAAGACGAATCATCTCGACCTTGATGCTCATTATATTCAAGGTCTTATCGTCAATGGTATTCTTTCTCTGGAGTATTGTCCTACCGTGTAGCAGGCAACTGATATCTTCACCAAATCCTTGACAAAAGCAAAGTATGTGCATCTTCACTCTTTGCTTGGGATGAGGGAAGTTGTCATCAAGGGGGAGCATTAATGACTCCTTCCTTCCTTAGTGTTAGGATGGGCCCTTCTCCCAATCATTATTAAGGGGGAGTGTTGGAATATATTATATTCCTTGGAAGGTAATAATGTCTTTGTATTATGTCAGAAGTTGTCCACAATCTTATGTAAAAGATTAATACATTAAATCCCATATTTATTATGGCATAGTATACTCTTGTATCAATTTATTATATAAAGAGGTGTTATCTTGGAGAATAATATTATCCCACATTTAATATGTGAGAGTAATTCCTCCACATCTCTGAGTATATAATAGGGTCAAGGGAGCCTCTTAAGGCATATACCATTTTGTGATAACATCACATTTGATCCTTTGCTCACAACATACTACCATTTGTATCAGGTTATTTGTAGTTTCTCTCTTTGTAAGATTGTAGGATATTTCTGGAGATAATAGAAGACAAACTTCTCGTGGACATAGCCCAATTGGGTGAACCACATACATATATTTTATTATTTTTACTTGTTCTCTTTTTGTTCTTATTTATATGTTGATATATTGTTTGTTTCTTAGATAGATAGCTAGTTTAGTAGATCTAATATTCTAACACCCATACATGTTACTCTACTACTTCCTCGAAAGATGATGGCTTAGTCTCTATAGTCTTAGTCATTAGAGCCATGTAGCCAGTGTACCGATCATGTGACATTCTCTGCCTACACAAATTTGAAAGAGCACCCACATTCTCCCTCACATCCTACACAAGTATCTCAACTTCCTTGGTTCTTTTCCTGCCTTCTCTGGATGGTTCTTCTTGAGTAGATGTCTCCACTCTCTACTCCTCAATTTGTGGTTGCTCCATAACTTCTTAAGGCTCCTCCTTTGGAGCTAAAAGCTCCTCTTCTGGTGGGATCTGAAGCTCCCTCTCAAGAGAGCACCAAATAGCTTTCTCCTCATCTAATTTTATATCCCTCCGCATACCTATCATTATAAGGGATGAAAAGTACACGTGATAGTTGTGAGGAGTTTATGTGTAACCAAAATATTCCCCCAATCATGTTGTCAGCTCAATATTCTTTCTTGATTATTTGGAGACATGGAAATAAACAGAGGTTACAAAAATCCTGAAGTGCGACACATCCAACTTTCTTCTTGAGAAATCCCCCTCTGATGTAATCATTCCCAAAATCTAATGAGGACTTTGGTTCTACAAATAGACTATTGTGTTGCATGCCTCTGCCCACAAATTCAGTGGTAGGCCTTGGTCATGCAACATAGCCCTCACTGCTCCCACAATGCTACAATTATTTCTCTCAGTCACTCCATTCTATTGTGGGTTTGGGGTGCTGTCAACTCTCGTCAAAGGCATTATTTTGCTTAGAAATTTTTAAATTCATTCAACACATACTCACCTTCATTATCACTCCTGAGAGCCTTCGACTTCTTGTTGGTTTCTTTCTCAACTAGTGCCTTGAATTATACGAACTTGAAGAATGTCTCATTTTTCTTCCGCATGAAGAAGATACAACACTTCTATGAGAAGTCATCAATAAAAATGACAAAATATTTGTGTCTAGCAGTGGAGGTTGTTGAGAAAGGTCCATAGACATCAGAGCGAATCCTTTCAAGGATTGCAAGTGATTTTTAATCCAGATCAAGGAATGTGAATTTTGTGTACTTCCCCAAGGCACATCCTTTGCATACATCATACTATTCAAGTGCTCCATTGGGGAGGCCTATGGTTATTTGTTGCATAATCTTTAGGGTGCCATGATGCAAATGACCAAGTCTTCTATGCTAAAGTTCATCGGCATTGTAGATTTTCACCTTCTTCGCCTTAGTGCTTCATACAACACAGTCTTCCACATATTTCTTATACAGGTTCTTCACCCAAACCCTGATATGCTTCACCTAACCCATGGCTATGCATCTTAGGAATTCGTTTCCTATGTTGAATATCACATCATAACCATCGTCTTCCAAAAATGAAACAGAGATGAAATTTTTCTTTAGGCCTGGAACAAACATGACATCCTTGAGCCTGAGAGGGGAGCCCGACCCCCTGTAAAAGGTGACTGTACCAACCCTAGTCACCCTATATCTTCCATCATCCCCTAACTCAATGCACATCTGCAAACCTTTTTCTTCCAATTCACTGAAAAGATTTCTACACCCTGTCATGTGGAACGATGCACCTGAGTCCAAGTACCACATGGTCCCCGTAACTGTGTTGACCATGCATGCGATGAGGGTAAAGTCAAGCTTGAACTGTGAAGACAAGGCTTCACATGTGGCTCCTCCTGAGGTCTTCTTACTTGCGTTTTTGTGTGGACACTTCATGGCATAGTGCCCAAATTCATGACAATGGAAGCATTTAATTTTGGACAAATCTTTCTTCTTTCCCCCTTGGCTAGATTCTGGTTTGGATTGAGATTTATTCCCTTTTCCCTTCTTTCCCTTTCCAACCAATGCAAAGCTTTCTTGATCCTTATGCTTGGATGAAGTCCCATCTCTAGTATTTTGCCTTATTTCCTCCTCTACCAATTCAAACCATAAGTGTTCCCAATTCATCAGTTTCTCCCTCCCATTCACTGAATCTTAGTAGTTATCCTAGCTCTTGGGAAGGCCTAGAAGGGCTATGCCTACCAAGCCATCTTCTACAACATTAACAGCTACCCCGCCAAGTTCATCACGAACTTGTGTGAACCTGTTCATATACTGCGAAATAGTGTCATTCTTCTGCATCTTGATATTTCGAAGTTTATCCTTGAGCACCAACTTCCTATGGTCACTACTAATCTTAAAAAATTCTATCAGTTCTTTCCACATTGCAAACAAAGTTTCTTTTCCATGGAGATTTGAGAAAATGTGATCCCATACTCCCTCCGAAATTATTATCCTCATATTGGCTACATATTTCTTCCACTGAGCAAGGTTTTGGGCATTAGATGCTTGTGGTTTTGCAACATTTGTCTTAATGTATTCTTGCAATCCATTTTCATCCAATAGCGCCTCCATGTGATCCTTCCATGTGATGAAATTAGAGCTGCCTTCCAAGGCATACTCTAGCCTCAGCCCACTGAAGGTCATCTGCTCAGCTCTGAAGAGATTCCGCTACACTAATCTTCAAAATCGAACCTTCTGAGAAACAACTTTGAAATTCATGTTCTAATATGAATCCTATTTTGATACCATGTAGAAATTATGACGTAGATTTGCAACTACTAATGAAATTTTAATCAAAATCATAATGCACAAACCTACTCTACTGCTTTGCGGAATTCAATTCACAATTTAGAACATAAATCACAAACATGCAATGAGAAATAACACACATGCACACAATATTTTTTTCGGGGAAAGCAATATGCTAAATACCCCAATGCATGCTTACATTAATCTAATGAATAAAGATGTATTATAATTTATTTTCTCAACTGAGCATAACTTGCAAGTGCGTAACATATCTCTCTACTCACTAGGAAATATTGACCTAGACTTAGTCAATTTCTACCTCTACTTGAGCCCCTATTTCCTTGCAAAAATCCTTGATAAATTAGGCCCCTATTATTTAGGAATTTCTCCAAAATGATTGTGCAATTCCCAAGGTTGATCAATTGACAACATGCAACACTTGTACACTCAAGACTAGTTTACAACTGATGTTACACTGCCTTGGAATCTCCACCATAGCTGGGGAACTCAAATTATTTGCATGCACTAGCTATTTTGGGCTGATTGATCAGTTAACTCGATGATCACTGAGTTTGACTGAAGTCCCACTGCTTAATTGACCTTCCGCTAGTTCCTCCAATAGTTAAAACTAGTTTAATTGAAAACAACTTGAAATAAGTGACACTTGACTGCTACAAATTATCACTCACACATGCTTAACTAAACTCTAACTCCTCCAGCTCAAATTTACTAAACTAATTGAGTGACAAGAGCCAAGTCACCTCAGTTAACTGCATCCAAGTTGTGTGCTGATGTGGAAATTTTAATTTTCTCAGTTTAATCAAGTCAAAATCAAATTGAGATTTTTCTGCTACATTTTTCAACATGTGGTACTGACGTGGTGATACACGTGGATGGGGGCCGCATCACCACGGGGCTTGAGACTATGGAGGAGAATTAGTGGTGTCATTTCATAGCGGGCTGTGTATTTGGCAGATTCTACCAGATAGATGGAAGGCATGGAATGGAGACTGTCCCCATTACTTAGCAAAAGTATTTACAATGTGTTGCAAAGGTTGAGACTATGTATGTCGAGAGGTAAGGGTGTGGTATGACAGAGGCACTAGATGAGAAATATCCACGTTGGTTAATGGGAACAAGTCTTTCACATTGCAGTGTTTTTTGTAGAGTGTCCTTAAGAGACTAGAGCAATGTGATGAGCCTTGATATTGCAACAAGAATGTTGCAACTCCCAATACTACTGACTTTTAATTATCAAACCGGGGTTCGTACAAAATTAAGAGTTATCGGCACTATATGTTCAGCATACAATGTGTCCTTCCTTTGTTGTCATGATGTAATGGATTGCATGTACTGAAATCAAACCCTAAACTAATTGTAGAAAATGAACTGAAATGGAAACCCTAACCTATTACAAGAAATAAAGTACAAGGAAAGAAACATATTCTAATTGCATAAAGATAGTGAACTAAATGTAAAAGAAACCTAACTTAACCCTATTTATCACATGTGATGATTTAAACTAACTGAGCATGGAATTTGATCTAGAGAGTGCTAACTATTGCATGCATGAATAAATATAAAATAACTTTTTCCTTTTTATCTTTTTGCTTGAAAAATGTAAATGCTAAGCTTGCTTGGTTCTTTCACAGGGGAGACAGGTGTGGAGGAAAAGGAGTACAATGGTTCAGATGGCTTGGAGGGCAAGTAGGGGCCTAATCCTGGCTTCTAGTGATGATTTTTCTCAATTTGGGCTCAAAACAGGCCACTACAGGTTTTCCTATAGGATGTACTAGTTCTCCTAGAGGATCTCCTAGTTCTCCTATAGGATCCCCTGATTTACTACAAGATGTTTCAGATTTACTATACGAGATTATAATTCATCGAATGACCAAGAAAATCAAATCCAAATTGGATGGGACAAATTTTTTTATTGACTAGGATGTCTTAGTCCCCATTCTAGGTGGAATCACTCAAAAAGACCTCCATTAACCCATGCTAAAAAATAGCAGAAAATTACTAGTCGAAAATCTAGAAATTCGAGAACTAGTGAGCTAGTAAATCTATAAAATGCCTAACCTAATCAAGTGCAAATGTAATGGGGTAATTTTGTTTTTTTGATCTAATGAAAGTGGAACCAACTCGATTGAAGCTCGTTAGCATGCTCTAAAAAATAGCAGAAATTTACTGTTCTTTTGCTAAAAATGAGGTCTAGAAATCTAGATTTGGGAATAAGAAGACTAATCCAAGTATCTCAATGATTACTATGACCTTCCAAATCTTTTCTAAGGATGAAATGATGTTTGTGATCCTGCAAAATAACTTACATCAACCATTTAACCCAATCCCACAACAATAAATCATTAATACTAAGTGCATAAATAAAAAGAAATAAAACTAAGAGATGCATGTGAATAAGAAGTGAAACGAAGGAAATAAAATGATACAAAAGGGCTCTGAGGCTCCTGGAATGGCCAAGCCCAAGGAAACTCAAAGACCTATGGAGGAGAATAAGATTTAGAAGCTAAACCTGACACCAATCTTCATTATTTTCATCAATACAATGACATCCCTGCAAGAAAATACAATGGAGCTGTAGAAATATGAGTTCTCTCCACAAGAACACTAATATAAATCTCCCCTTAAAGGAAAATTCGACTTGGTACTTAAAAAAAATGATTAGGAATCATTCCCTGTAATAGCCCAAAATAAATATCTTTTTTAATTAACATTAAATTTAAATCAAAGTGGCACTTACCTTAGCCAAATAAACATGTAATTAATAAACTAAATTCAAACTATGAAGAGTGCTTACGTGTGGTAGAAGTAGGCTTATCGCAACAAGGTTTGGGGGGACGACTCTCCACCCAACCGTAGGCTCAATTGCGCAAGGATTTGCTACAACTGGCCACCCCCGAGCCCTCAATCAACGTACTACTGCCAGTGACTCCTATGTCTTAGAACACCATTCTCCCAAGAGAATGAAAGATAGAATGTTGGAATGATGGAATTCAGGAATGCCTCTCATCTTCCTCACCATCTAATAAATAGAACAAACATTGGATGGGAAACCACATGTACACACTCCATGTGTTTACATGTGACTTTCTTTTGATTTTTAGCTTTCTTGTTTTATTTTCTTCTTTTTGATAGTTTTCTTGTTTTATTTCTATTTATTCTTATTTAGAGCTTTAGTATGGTTATTACTATTTTTATTTTTACTATTTTTACTTATTTTCTTGTATATATTTTTAATATCATTTATTATTTGTTATTTATATTATTTATATATTTACTATTATAATATTATTATTATTAAGGGAAGGGATATTACATACTCTCCCACTTTAAGGAACTTTGTCCTGAAGTTATGTTTTTATTATTATTTATTATTTATTTTTATTTACTTTATGTTGCCAACACCCTCTGCTGAACTAGTATAACCTACAGGGATCGAAAGTCCCCAACGCCTCGGGAAATCTCAAGGAATATTTGTCCTTTTTCCCACTTCCGGCACCAGGCATAAGCCTAACCCAGTCTATATCTTAGTCCAAGGCTGGCCCCAAGGCTCGCGCCTGACTCAGACCTAATATGCCCCAAGGCAAGCATCCAGTCTGGTACTCAATGACCCCGGGCATCTCGCAAAGTTGGCCCACTCCCTCCACAACTACTAAGGTGCATAGCCCCAGGGATCGAAATCCTTTACATCCCTTCCAGACTTCGACATCCTAATCCAATAACAAGCACCTAGCCTAGAACATCAGGCACTTGGCCTTCTCAAGATGGTCCCATAGCTCTTCAAGAGCTATCCATCAAGAGCTATACACAAGACAAAGGAACCACTGACATATGTAGTGTTGATTGAGTTTTGTCCCCAGCCCATATGGTGTTACTTATTTTCCTTCGTGCGTATGGGCTCGCACGAGATCATCAAATAAACCGGCCCTCTCGGCCCATTTGTGGAGTCCTCTGAATCATCACACCTCAACATGCATCTAATGCATTAACCATACCCTCTTAGTATCATAGAAAATAATCCACATAACAAGTCGTGCATGTCATCAAGAGAACATTCATTATTGCTAATCGCAACATTAGGAGTAATAACGCATTGCATGCTTATGCATGTCATAAATTTGTACGCAGCTATTGCATGCTTCAATTATACCATCAACATAATTATATCAAAGACATATCATGACTTCACATAAATGAACCACATGTCAGTAAACCTCATATTACAGCATCATAACTCTTATGCCACGTTATGTATATCATATCCATCATGAGTATTCAACATTAAATATTTATCATCACGTAGTAAATGAATATGTCAATATACCTTGACATAACGCCATAATACCTATGCATATCACTATCATCATATGGATACATTATCACTATAAGAACCACATGTACATCATTATCATCATATCATGAAACATCGTCAATATGTTTTCATCAAGTTGTCAATTACTTTTCAATAGTCATTTCCACTTCTTTCTACTAGGTAGTTGATTATTTACACCAACGGTATAATCATCGTTAAATTTCACATGAACCTCATCATCTTGGATCTTAATCTCTTATTATATTTTCTTCCTTCCCCAAGGAAATTCTGGTGAAATTCATTGTTTAAGATATTACTAGTTTATCTATCTCAAAATCAAAATTCCTTGATTTACATCCATTTACCCTTTGGCTTACTAATTCCAATACCGCTATATGCAATTGCATATAAACATTATTTCATCGTGATTTATTTTTATATCATGCTTAATTTACTTGCACGAGGATTTGTTGATCCATGTTGACTTATTCAACAATTAGCACTTCATCCACAGAAATATTTTCTTATCTCATCGAGTTTGTCAAGTTCGTATCTCAATACCATTTGATTGCTTTATCATAAAAGACTCTTTCTTATTAAATAGTATCATTATTTTATATTTTGAAATAGTTGGAAACACGACTACCATCATTGTTAATGAAAAATTTAAATGTGAGGTGTTATGTGGAAACAACCTCTTTTAACTTTATGGGAAGCCCTACTCATGAAACAATGAGTACAACCTCTATTAATTGACTGTCACTTCTTTTGTCACTATATACACAATCCTTCAAGGTATCCTTAAAATTTCTAGCAATAATCCTTCCTATATTTTCCTCGTTTATTATCACTTGGTCATCATGCAACTTCACACCTTCACATTTTTAAAATATGTAGATCATCATTCTCGCTCCTCTCATCAAGACCTCTAAAAGAACTTTCTTCTTGATAGAACATCCCTTCATCTCCTACCCGATATTCATAGATATATTTTTTTATTTTTCTCCCCGACTTGATTTCCTACTATTCCATGTTTACTGGCTTCAAAAATGGAAGTTTCTTCACTTCATTCTTATTTTATTAAATTGACTTTAATTTCTCACCTCCAGTCATTGTGGTTTCTTCTCCTTCTCTCCTATAGCACTGATATACCTTGGAAATGTTGTTACTATTTCCCAACTTGGGTAATAAATTCATTAAGATAGTTACCAAATGTAATATGCTTATAAAATTGCTTGATCATACATCTTGTTATCCATAATTCATTCATATAGTTAGTCACCTATGAAAAACTTTACCATGTGGCTCTCCCATTGTTATAGATGTTGTTATGCACACAACTTATCTTCTCCAATCATTCTATGTTATCATATCGTCCAGGTTCCAAAAAAATGTCCTTCATTATTACCATGATTATTCAACTTCATTAGTTGATTGCCAATATTTTCTTCTTTATGTGCAACATCCTTAGATAGACCTTATAGTGATACCTTTAGAGTACCAAGTTATGTTTTCTTCCATTATGTTCTAAAATAGGTTGCCTCTTCTTACTGATTTCTTACCCTTATTGTGATACTTCTTCTCTACCACCTTAAGCATCTGATCCACTTTGTCCATAATCACATGAGCTACCATTAGTTATACTCAAAACTAAACTAAAATCATAGGGTACGATTTAGATGTATCATATCGTTCAAACCATAAAACATTACTTAGTCTGTCTTAGCTAAGTAAGCACTCCAAATGGGTTCACAACATCTTAATCGTCAAGATCATATTGAGAGAGTTGTGTTCAATACCAAGCCACTGCTATTACTAAAGGACAATGAGAACAGTGATCCAACCCAGATAATTAGTGAATAATATGATCAACATTCAAGGACTGTTAGATCAGATTGAATAATGAACAGATGCAAGTGAACAACGATCATCTAAAGGTAATAAGATATCAGAGTTTATCCATTGTGAATTGGGACAGATTTCATTATTTAAGAGCACTTTAATTGGCGACAAATTATGCAAATACTTCAAGTGCTATGTAAACTAAAATGAACCAGTGGTGAGTAGGTACACCAACATTAAAGATTTGTTCCTCCACAAAAGCATGCCAGTATACCATATCAATTGTGCAATCTTTCAGAGAATTATACATTGTCAATTATGGGTAGATTATCACCATCGAAGATTACAAGATTATATACTTTTCCAATGAATTAATGAGTCATAACAAAACTATATACCTTTAATTATGTGACTCATTTAGAATTTCGCTTTATTTTATGGTTGTAATGGAGAGAGCTATGTCACACCTTTAACCGTTGTAGTTGATTATAACACTTTTCATTTTATGAAATAGCGTTTAGGAAATGATACAAACAACTCAAGAAAATGAGATAATGGTTTTACCATGTAATGAGATTCTAATGGGAGCAGAGAATCACAAAGGAAAGAGCAGGTATTCAAACCAAATAATCTGCTATCTATGATGATGTATGAGAAAAACAAATGAGGAACTAATGAGTGCATCAAACTTTAACTTATACCAGCCAAACACTTATAGTTGATCTTCCAAAATAAATGGTAATACCCCTGGAATTTCAGGTCTCACTTCTAATATCATACTTTTATAATGATTCTAAAGAAATAAGATGGTTGTAGTTAGTTTAAAAGTATATCACTGTACCAAAGCTAGATCAGTTATCAAAATGTAATGGAAAGAAAGTTGATGAATTGTAAAAAAGGAAAAGAAGGTTGATATAGAGACCTTGTACGAGAAATAAAACACTATTGTAACTCAATATCAAGATTTATCACTTGAAGAAGCATAAAATAAGAACCAATATAATCAATAATAATTATATCAGAGTCTAATAATAAGTTATCCTTATTATCAGAGTTTATGAGTTTTAATAAGATATATTTTATTATAAATTATCAACAATCACAATACTTAAACCATAAATTACCTTAAATTATCAACAATCACAAATTTTGTAGTATAAAACCATTGAAAACATGAGTTAGAAGGTAATAATGATGTCAGAATAAAACTTAGAGAATTGTCTCAATGTAAAATCCAAATTTGAATGACTAGAGCTTAAGAATATTTGTGGCATTATTGTGTTAAAAAGGTACTTGAATTTTGAAAGAAAATTTATTCATTATTATATGTCACACCAATATTAATTCCACAGATTCATGATTTTTAATGATAAAGATAAATTGAAATTTTGTGCTGTAGAGTGAAATATTTAAGTATCTGTTTAAGCAATCATAACTTATGTTAGAAGAATTAAATGGACTGCTTTTAACAAAACAAATCTTTAAACAAATTTATTGAATGTATCTTGAGATTCTTATGGCTATTAAATGATTACTCTAAGGAAATTTAAGAAATCAAACAACCAAAGAAATATTCCACACCATAACGAAGAGACACCGCTACTCGACCCAAAATGGGATCGGATGACTGGGAAGGTTATCCCTCCCCAAAACACAAAATAAAATCATTTTATTAATAAGATGGTCTGCCTACAAGCGCACCCGCGAAGGCAAAACCATATCAAAACCCTTAAATTACAATACATTTAGCAATATTAATTTCCCGGACAAGACATAAAATTGCCTGCATGTGTACAGAAGCCCAATACATCATATTAAATGCAGGCAAGGGTGCAACATATCTGCTGCTATAGCTGATACACTTGTTACATCTGCTAACTTCTGATATCTCATAAACGAACATGATGCTTGCCTGAATAAGAAATGCTCGATTGAAAGCATAGAATGAGGGGTCATATTGCACAACAACGGCCAATGTTTATCGATCAAGACAACATAATGTGTGGGAGGTCTACAACAAATATGGATTCAGACCTTACGCGAATGGGGGAAACTCAAATAATTTCAATACGATTGTAGGCCGAGGGAAAGTAATATCAAATCTTCTAACATCGCCATACCCAAAAAAAAATAAAAATGGATGGAAGCATTTCTATAGTCTTAATGCTATTTTCCAGAGTGATGAAGTCGCTGCAATCAGATACGGATGCACACATCGCATATCACATTTTTCAATTTATTTTTTTGTCTCGCCTGCTAGAAGACCCGAAAACCGACAAACACGCTCCATCATCAAAGCCACTCTGAAGTATTGAAGACCATCATCAAAGCCAATTGAAAAGTTGGGTGTGAATACAATACTAGTTCATTCATTTCTTTAAAGCTACGGGGATAGCAATTCTTATTGACGAATTGGAGAAGTTGAAACAACCTTTGAGTAATGCTCTTAGGGAAGAGCTTGTAGAATGGGAGAGGGAATTCATAGATTCTGTTCTCAAGGGACCAGATGAAGATGACGACTCTACAAATGGTAAGGAATTCGTAGATTCTGTTCTGTAACTGATAAAGAACACAACTTCGCCGATGATGGAGGCTTAAATAATGAGTATTCTGACGGAAAAGGAATTATGACAAATGGATGCTCCAAAGAGTCTAGAAAGGGCCACGAGGAGAGTTCTGCAGTGGAGCAATGTCTTCTGTGTAATTATAATATTGAGTGGATCCAAACATATATTGGGACACTGAGAAAATCTGTGCAAACTATATTAGTTTGAATGGCATGCGCCGAAAGCTTCTAAGGTTGTCAGATGATCATCCGGGTGCAAAACCAAATCGAATTATGACCTCATATAATGATGAATTTCTTACATCAAAATTAGACAGACAAGTTTTTCTCATAAAAGAACAAGATTAAGAGTTAGATGCACTTAGCGCGAGCGTTGAGAGACTTGGCAGTGTTGGTCTCACATTACATGAGGAGCTCATGGGACGTGAAAGAATTATGACTCTCTCGATATAATTTCCGTTGTAGACCTCTTGAAGGTTATGTATTTTGCAAAATTATTCAATGTCACGGAGGATGCTACAGATCATCTCTGAGAAGAAGATCTTGATGCATAATCAATGATTGGATCATTTATGACATCGAAGCCACCTAATGCAACTATTTCACACAAAGATGCCTTTCAGATTTGTGTACATCATGCAAGGCAGTGGTTGTGTGACTCGGACCAGCCCATTCATCCAAACTCTACTCTTTCTTATAAGAATTTGAGGGAGGGAGATACTGAACAAGATTCTTGACAAACAAACAAAATAAAAAAAATTCCTGGACAAAAATGAGCCTGTAAACAATGGCTAACGAATTAATGTAAACAAATCAGAATTGTGGAAATCTAGAAACCCTGATTCCAAAGTTCATTTGTCGTGGAAATTACTCGTAGGAAAATATGCATCCTGTAACTTTAAAAAAAACAAGTCAAGTTAAATATTCTGACATTTTTTTTTTTTTTTTAGATGCCCATAGGGCCTAAGGGTTGAGCCCTACTCTAATACCATATGTAACAACCCAAAATAAATATCTTTTCTAATTAACATTAAATTTAAATCAAAGTGGCACTTACCTTAGCCAAATAAACATGTAATTAATAAGCAAAATTCAAACTATGAATAGTGCTTACCTGTGGTAGAAGTAGGCTTACTGCAACAAGGTTTTGGGGACGACTCTCCACCCAACCCTAGGCTCAATTGCGCAAGGATTTGCTACAACTGGTCACCCCTGAGCCCTCAATCAACGTACTACTTCCAGTGACTCCTATGTCTTAGAACACCATTCTCCCAAGAGAATGAAAAATAGAATCTTGGAATGATGGAATGCCTCTCATCTTCCTCACCATCTAATAAATAGAACAAACGTTGGATGGGAAACCACATGTACACACTTCATGTGTCTACATGCAACTTTATTTTGTTTTTTAGCTTTCTTGTTTTATTTCTTTACTTTTCTTTTAGCTTTCTTGTTTTATTTTCTTCTTTTTGATAGTTTTCTTATTTTATTTCTATTTATTCTTATTTAGAGCTTTAGTATGGTTATTACTATTTTTATTTTTATTATTTCTATTTATTTTCTTGTATATATTTTTAATATCATATATTATTTAACATTTATGATTTATGATTTATTATTATGTGATTTATTTATTATTAAGGGAAGGGATATTACATTCCCCATGAATGGAGGAGGCTTTCCCCATCAAAATCCCTTGATCAGTGGATCTGGTTCCCAATACTAGGAATCTGCGTTAAATGGTAGGGAACACATTCTTAGATTTTCTCAATCATTGGAATTCCACAATCTGTGCCATAATTCCATAATATCTTGTTGATTTATTATTTAATATTGATCCTCATGTAGTAGGGAGCAAGTCCCTAAATTATCTCCTCCTCCAAATCTTCATAATCTGCCAAATATTCTCATAATATTCCACAAAAATAATTAATATTAGGCACAAATATCCAATTATTCATAAACCTTCCTAGAATATATTAAAGTTAAAAATACATTATCTCAGGCAAAAAGAGAGGTTTATTGTGTTTAAAGATGGTCACAGGCCTTAAATTAATGTTTAATTTAGAGGTATGGGCCTTAATTTATGTCTAATTTAGAGGCCCATCACAGTGGCGTGAAGGTGTGGTGGCACTGTGATGCTATGTCATGGCGATGCCACGTTGGACCTCATGTGAGGTGGTCATGCTACGAGGGAACCATGTGTTTGCTCTTGCTAATGTGGCAAGGTTAAGGGGCTCAAACCTTAAATGGGAATAACCTTTGATACCGACATCAAATTGAGGAAAATTTTATATTGCTAGAAATCTCTAAATGAGTCGAACATGATGGTATTTTCCAAAGTTAATTCCACTTACATTGGGGAAAGGAGAAATTTTGTAACCCCATTTCCATTATGAGATAATGGAGGTTGGGCTAATTAAAAGTAACACCTCCCATTCAACAAAGATTAATCTAAGGAGTTGAGAAGGAGCGTTACAGATCCAAATCTTGAGATGTAAGAGTAGAGGGTACCCTGGGACTTGAGGGTAATAAGGCCAAGAATAAAGAGGAGGACAAAGAGGAAGGAAGTCAGGTTCATAAGAATGAACCATATCTAACCACCCTACTAGGCTTGAAGAATAACAAACTAGAGACTATATAAGACAACAAACATTATCGAAGGAGAAGGAAGGAAAAAACCAAGGTTTTAGAGGGCAAGTTGAGGAGATCTGAATTTAATTAAGGAAGCAACAACATAAAACTCCGAAGAAATAAGGAGGACGGGGATTCATTACTAGATGGAGAGGTAGATAGTGAAGCGCAAATCCCACCAAGAACAATTGCTTCTTTCCTTTGGCCCTAAATTCCATAATCTTCCATTCTTTTGAACCTATATATCCCACTTAGTCACATGAATGACCACTCCTACAAATGATGAAGTTTATGTGTGAGAAGACTAGTTCATACTGGTCTGCCCTATAGTTGAAATCTACCTAGATTGTGTTGCTTTGAAATAAAGAATTCCATTTACCACATACTTGCAATCACATATGGAGCAAAGTGAGGTTTGTCATAATGGCCAGGATGTAGGTTATGATCTCATATGAAAGTTTCATTAATGTATGTCGTGAATGATGGGGGTGGCATATGGCCTTGTCCCTTGGGTCGCATTTGTTATGGAGATAGTGGTCATGTAACTCCCCACACATGTTGCTTGTCTAACACCCTGTTACACTGAAATTTGTCACCATGGCTATCTGCAGTTAATATGGCTCCATCAATAGTCATATTGTCCTCCTTGTCAAGCCTCATACCTCTGCTCTTCATGTCAAAACTT
>APFE030755492.1:0-19426 GCA_000404065.3 Pinus taeda
GAGCTGTGGGAGATATAAAACATGATCAAGAAGAAATTCTGAGAGACCAGGCAGTTTAAGCCTGATTGTGCCAAGCCCTGATGGCTTGATTTTTGACTGATCTGCAAAGTATACTACTCCATCAACAATATCAGTGAAATCTTCAAAAAAATCTTTTCTATGATTCATGTGACAGGTTGCTCCTGAATCAAGCAGCCAATCATTTTTCCAGGAAGCAAGTGAAGTGTTAAACAAATCTTCATTTACTCCAATGTTACATTGTGCCTCAATATAGTGAGCGGATTCAGGTGCTTTACCTTTGTCTTTATCATCAGTTTTACCTTTCTGTTGGTTTCTTCTCTGCTCAATTTTGTCCCATGGTAGCTTGCATGTAGAGGCATCATGTGATCCATTTCTTTTGCAGCGAATACAATGTAAATCTGCTTTTTCTCCTTGAGGATGTCTGCCCCCCCTGCCTCTGAAGTATCTTCCTCTTCCTCTTCGTCCACCTCTTCCTCTTGTAGAATCTTGAGCAGGATATTTTTCTTTATTAGCCATGCATACAGTCTCTTCAGAAGATTCAGGGACTGTCTTCTTTCCAAAGGCTTTTTCTCTTTCAGCAAACTTTTTCACAAGAGAGTCAAAGGTTATATCCTTGAGATTTCCATTTGCTTGCAAAGACTCAAGATAATTGGAGTATGTAGGATACAGTGCCTTGAGAAAAGCAATAAGAGATATATCTAGCTCAAATTTAGTGGATTTGATATCATGCACTATAGATTTTATTTCAGATGCAAGAGCAAGAGGGTCATTATATTGCAGTTCAAGAGTGAAGAGTTTAATCATAAGTTGGACGACTGCAAGTGCAGAATGTGAGTCATAGAGCTCTTTCAGATTTTGTAAAGCTTCAAAGGCAGTTGAACATATTGTAATGTGACGACTCACCTCCTTATTTACAGACGCTGCTATTAATGCATATGCTTTGCTGTTCTTGTTTTCCCAGATGGCGAGCTCTTTGTCTGATGTAGGCTTTTCTAGGTCACTGTCTCCTTCTCCAACACACACTCGTTTCCATAGCTAATTGAAAATGAGGGTGTGTTGTACCATCCGGGACCAGTTACGATAGTTCTCCTTGCCAGTGAGAACTATTCCTATCATAGAGATGATTGAATGCATTCCGTAAAAGGTTACTTCTGATGATATATTAATACTTCTGATGGTGAAAAAAATTGCTCTTAAAAAAAACTTCCGCTGCTTTAAAAAATGATTTTGCTATGGAGAAAAAAAATCATTAAAATTCTGCTACATATATCACCATATATATATCTCTACAAAAATTATCATATATAACACCATATTCAAAATTCTGCTACATGTATCACTGCAAAAAAATGTATGAGCGCTTCACTGTAATATATATTATTGTCAGAGATATCCCATAGGTTTTGACTCAGTTAATGATCGTATGAGTCATCCGAACAAATGGAAAAATAAGCTTATGATTTATCTCACTGAACACTGATATTAAAACACAAATTGACTGATATTTTAATTAACTGTTTTTAACTGCGAAATTGGAAATCTTGATCTTCAACCGAACCCTTTAGCATGACCAGTTCAGGTTTTTGATTATTTGTTTTCAGGTGGAAGATTGGACACCACCACCAGCTTGTCCAGAAGTGCCTGTTTCTCCATTTCAATATTTCTGATGTCTCTTTGAAGTTCTATCACCTCTTCCGTTAGAGATGCCCATTCCTCCAGTAGAACCAAGTTATCACGCCTCAGAGCTCGATACTCATCCTCTAATTCTTTGACCGGGGAACATTTTGGACGATCACTTGACGGAGAACTGGGGAACTCACATTTCTCGTCACAATTCCCACTTTCCTCACTATTTTCGAACACACGTTGTGCGCTATACTCTCCTCCTCCTCGACTTGGCTTGGCGCTTAACTTCGGGCTAGCCACACGCAGGTTCTAAATATTGTTAGTAGGGAAGTGGTACTCCGATCAGCCGAGCTGTATGAAAAATGGGACAACAAAAACGATGCGGAGATGATGATCATCATGGCAGACTCATGGCAGACTTGCGGTCAGTGTATTATGGGAAGGTAGACAAACAAAATATCGAGGTGTGTCAAATGGTACATTCAAAATACCATTTCTTATTGCAGGTGTTACACGCAGACCTTCAAACTTTACATACCTTGTCCGATACGAGGTGCGGCGTAACAGACGGGGAGGCAGACAACGCTATTATTCGAATTGAAATGCTCCGACGTCCCTGAGGCAGTGTGCGTTGAATGAAAAAATGTTTATAGTGTAGTCAATGTCAGAGTAGCGCTCAGGACTGAGCAGCTCTCAGGACAACAGGAGTTACAACTATTTCTGGGACCTGTGCTCTGATACCATGTCAGGCCAGGGTAACTCCAGAATGAGCGGGAGAAAAAACGATATAATATTCATTAGCTAACACACATTTATATACACAAACATGACGGATCAATTCATCTTCTTGATGACTGTCCAGTTCACCCATCCGTTTCGGATTAGGTGTCAACAATTTTCATCAATTTGTCCTGAGGCTACTCCTATTGCTTTTTTTGAGGCATTTGTGTGAATGTGAAAGGGTAGGGCACAGTTTCGGCCTCTGCAATTAGGGAAGTGACTATCTTGTTCTTCATGGTATTTAGGGCTTCTTAATAGTTTTGGTACCATATGAACTCAACATCTTTGCCTAAAATGACAAACAAAGGAGAGGCTAGCTTACTAAAAATTTTAATGAATCTTCTGTAATATCCAACTAAGCCTAGGAAACTTCTGACATCTCTCACCTTTTGAGGAGGTGGGATCCTTTGGATGATGGCAATCTTTTTGGGGTACACCTGCAATCCTTGTTGAGATATTGTATTACCCAACATGGTTGCTTTGGTCATAAAAAATTCACATTTTTCTGAACTGAGGGATAGGTTCATCTCAATACACTTGTCTAGAACTTTTCCTAGGTTAGATAAGGCTTCATGAAAGTTAAAACCATAAGGAGTAAAATCATCTATATATATTTCCACTGCATCATGAACTAGTTCAGAAAATATACTCAATAACGCTCTTCGGAAAGTGGCTGGAGTGTTGCACAAACTAAAAGTAAGGACCCAATATGCAAAGTTACCCCAAGGACAAGTGAAGGTGGTCTTATATTGGTCTTTAGAGCTGATTTGAATCTGATTGTACCTACTGAATCCATCTAGGAAGGAGAAAAAAAATTTCCCCACCAAACCATCTAACACTTGATATATGAAAATTAAAGGAAAATGGTCCTTTTTAGTGGCTTTGTTCAATTCATAATAGTCAACACAGATTCTCCACTTGCCATTTTTCTTTGGCACTAGCACCAAAGGAGAGACCCATCCACTGTCAGAGATGGGGCAGATGAATCCTGCATGAAGTAATTTTTGCAATTATTCCTTAACAAGGTCTTTAAGTGTTGGATTCATTGTCCTTTGAGGCTAACTTAGTGGTTTTCAATCTTCCTTAATGTATATATGATGAGTACATATTGAAGCATGCACTCCGTTTGTTATCACAAAATCTGACCTTGATAGGCTGTTGTTCAAGTAGACTCTGGGTAACTCTTTCAAACCAATCATTTGGTTGAGGCTTAGCCTCTTCAGCCTGAGAGGGCTCTCTCAATATGTTTAAGATTTTTGATTAATGATTAGATGGCTAACTTTAGGAATAAAATGGACAAATGTATAACTGGTTGAATCAAAGATTAGCAAACATTTATTGGGCTATGGAGTCAAGATAGTCTTCAACAAAATAGCATGATCAACAAAACATGGAAGTCAAGGCACTTAGAGTTTAGGTTTATAAATAAAACAGTGAAACAACACAGTTTACAAGCATGTGAAGGAAGTTAGAGAATTTCCTAATGAATTCTAAGTATCGCAAGCTCATACCACTCCAAATAAGTAATTGAACAAGGCCATAATAACACCAAACACATAAACTCCTTGTGAATCTTGAGTAGTGAAATTGAACTTTGTATTAAGTATGAAAACCATAGTGTCTTACAATAACACAATTATCTTTTGCTAATGAAATTACCAATCTTGAGGAATTTGATTCTCAAGCTTTATATAGGGTTTTACATCCATGGATACTATGATCCACCTTAGAGGAATTTGAATTCCTAACTTAGATACCTATCTATTCACAGAACAAACTATTTAATTACAATTTGACAGCTAGATATCTTTAAGGGTCGTAATACAAATAGGATTAAAACTCCTAAAGCGTGCTTTCAACAACCTTATCTGGGTCTTCAATACATTTTTTAATCAATTTCCAACCATGTCTTCGAGTTTGATGATGTCCATAGTGCTGTTGCAAAACCTGCTAAGTCATGACCTAACTGTCCTGAAATCTAGTGATCAGAGTTCCTCCTCTTTAGGTCCTTAAACCTTTATGCTTATCTTCAAATAGTTTTCTGGAGTGTAAGTGGCATGCACTAATAATCCCTTGAACATCATTTTCCACCTGTGCAAAAAGGAAACTTGAGCATATGGTGTAAAGGATGAAACATGGTTGTGCTACGAAGATACTCTGTTTTTGTAGCACAGTCTTCATATTACTTATGAAATACTCCTTGAAGCTTTGCTATGTACAAAACTTCCATCTGAGACTTCATACATGATTCCATGTCTACCTACAACCTCAAAATTTGGAACTAATCAAAATTTACCTCCAAAATAGCATCCATAAGTGTTAAATGATCATCTTCAGTAGCTTTGTAGCACGCTACGAAACTACTGTGTATGTTCTTTTTCAACACATCCTTCAAAATTCTGTAGTTTGGGATATTTTTTCAAAATTCCAAGAAGACTGATATGATCAACCAAAAATCAAAATCTCTTACCATTATATATGTTCTTCTTCACACATGTTCTTTCGTTATATGCCAAAATTATTTTTGTGTGCCAAAACTATTTTAGTATATCTCCTTCACTGCCTCTTTTCAACACCCTGTTTTATTATTGTCGTAGATCCTTTTCCAGATTTGGTTAGTTACATTTTCAGATCTTCAATTTTCCTCTTCAATCCCCTATTTGTAGCTCTGAGCTGAGTATTAATTTTCCTTACAAATTTGTCTTATTTTATTATAGCAGCAGTCCAGGTAAAGTATTGATTTTCACTCCTAACTAATTCTGGTTTGGACATCTTTTCAGCCTCCGAGAGAGCCTTCATCCTTTTTGAAATTTGTCCTTTCACCATTATTCTCTCTTGCTCCCACTCTTAGTTTAGCAATTTCATTGTTGGAAGATTTTAACTTTTCTTCCATAACTTCATAACTGGCTTTTTATGTTTTAGTGGCGGGAATTGTGTTTTTGTCTCCTTCAAGTCTTGGAGATGGTAAGTCTATGAACTCTTCTTGAACTAAAAAGGCTTCTTATGTTCTCTCCAATTCAACATTGGACTCAGACATCTTCTTAGATTTCCTGGTTATTTCTATGTTTAAAAACAAATGTTGTAACATCATCCTCAAATTCTAGTTTCTTGGAGGGTTTCACTTTCTTCGACTTCCTTTGATCAAATTTTGTCACATCTACCTGCACCAAAGGGAATTCTATAATAATGGCCTTTAAGATGTCATTTAAATCACACTTCAATCTTGAACCTTCTCCCGAGATCACTGTTTTTCCTTCTTTCCAATTTGGCTTCTAGTTAATCTCTTTTGAACTGGTTTGCTCGTTGACTACTCTTGTGTCTTTCCTTTAACCTCATATATCTTTTCCTTGGCAAATTTAGGAGTTTTGGCAATGACTGTTGGGATTTTGACTACTGGGGTTTTGCTTGCTTTCTCTTTCATTTGCTTCCTAGGCTTTACCTTAACATACCATTTTTCCTTGGACATTGCAGACTTGCTGGTTTCTGCAGATGGAGTTCCTTCAACACTAGGGCTAGTGTTTTCACCTTTTTTCTTTTGTTCAAAAGTCACATACAAAAAAAAATGAAGACCAATATTTTTTGACCCTTTTGAGCTCACTTAGAACTATCAATTTAATTAGACCATGATGAAACATGGAAATCTCACATGCTTGGGATTTTAATTGTACTTTATTTTCCATCTTAGCTATACTTCAAAATAAGAGGTAAGGAAAATCTAGAGAAATCATACTGGTAAAATGTAAAAGGAGTTTAAAATTATATGAATAAACCTTTTGATACCTACCTTCACATGTGAAATAATGATGAATTTTGAAAAGCACGTTGGTATAGCTGTCTTTGATGTAGTTTTTGGGAACTACCTTGGTTAGGTCAGTTTCTGAAAACTATGGCTTCAAGAACACCTTACCTAGTTTTGTGTCGAATCTGAAGTTTTTGAACTATGTCTCTTGCCCCCTAGGAATTTCTGTCACCAACGATATAACCTCTGGAGAAATTTGAAAATTAAGCATTCTGACCTTTGTACTTAAGCCACTAAAATGGAGTGCAAACTCTTTTGTCACCTGGTATGCCCTCCCTACAGTTTCTTATAAAAATTCTAGCACCCTACTTTCTTGAAGGCTTCTACAACTGCTTTGTCTCTGATTAGGACCTCAGTGTTTTCAGGCTCTATTCTCAAGCAATGACCAGACCTGTGACATTTATTCTCCTCTGTCATCTTTTCTTTTCAATTCTTGTGACAAAACCGGCCTCTTTTGAAACTCAATTGATCAGCCTCGCTTGCCAATGGTGGTCAACATCACCTGAATGATGGATGATGAAAGTCTTGGTGAACAATTACCAAAGTTTATTGTTCGAAAATAATTTTGTTTCAAGGGTTTTCATGCAAACTAAAATGACAATACTAGCCAACCTTTTCGGATTTTAAAACTATATTTCATAATGAACCCTAAATTTGAAATGATGAGTTTGGAGTGGTGGCATGCTTAAGGACTCACTCGTAACTGACACCTAATAATGAAAATTTTAACGGAATTTTAATGGATTGATGCTTGACTAGACTGTTTTTAAGAATCCACGCTTTCGTAGCATGCATGAAAAGGCGCTACGAAAGGAGTAGTATTTTCATAGCACAAAACAAACAATTTACACTATCTACGCTATGTAAATGTGGTTTCGGGGCTAATTCCAAAAAACTCTCAAAAATGGTTTAAGCTATGAGTTTCTAAAAGAATATAAGCCTCATGAAACATGGGCTAAGGTTGTTGGACTTTATTTGAACATAAAAATTAAAACCTTTCAGACTCCTAACCTATTACCTACCCATTAAGACATAGGATGCCTTGACACTTGTCTAAGACCATGACTAAGAAAAATGTAAACCCTTGTTTTGGTCATAACACCCTTTATCTCCTTATAACTCCAAGCAAAGGCATCTAAATGCTTCCTCAATAAGTTGCACAACTCCTTCTCCTGGGAAGTGGATAGAGATGGATTGATTTTCAAGGATCTTTTCTGGTCTAACTCTATATTCTTAACATGAAGAGAGGTCAGGTTGGCCACATCGAGATTAGTTGAGGGGTTGTTTTGGGTTTCTCTCACTATGTCCTCTAATGGTAACACACTGGGGGTGGATTCTAAATCAAAATTTCAATCATATCATCCTCATCTTGCAGTTTCCCCCCTATGGCAGTTTCCAATGCACAAAGTGGTGCAGAATAGACCTCACCTCATCCTCGTGCTCTAACCAAAGAGGTAGATCATGTTCTAGCAAGGGTTGGATAGGAGGGTATAGGATTAACTGCTTGGACATATGCTTGTCCTTTATGGTCATGTTCCCAACTCGACAGCGGATGTAGGCATCGATAGTAGCCAACTAGGGTCTTCCCAGGATGAGAGGATACCCAATGAGCTTTTCCTTCAGCTTGAGAACATCATGGTACTCCCAAGAATCAATGGATACCATCACATCTTCCATAATCCCTTCAAGGATCATGGTGGAGCAGTCTGCTAGTTGCAGTATTGTCATGGTCTTCCTCAAGGAGCCCTAGAGGTTAATTTTGAGCATTGTGTCCTTTTTCATCACATTAATGGTAGCTCCCAAATCAATCAAGGTATGTGGGATCATGGTGCCATTGATGTGGACATCATCTACTGGGCTTCCAGGGTCTAGATATTTCAGACAGATTACCTACTCCAACATTAGGTCAGATAATTGTCCTATGACATTGATGGTTGTGGCATCTCTCTTACGCCTTCCTAGATGCCTAAATAACTTCTCTTTGATCAAACTATTGTAGATAGGCACATATTTTACGGCTTGGAGAAGTGGTATCTTCACACGTAACTGTTTAAATTCTCCCAGAAGTTCAGTTTCTTCTGGGGTAGGTTGTGTTGTCCCACATAGTCTCTTAGGAAAGGGTGGAATTGTTTAGGTTCACTTTCCTCTTTATCTTCCTCAACGTCCCTAGGGGGAGGCTGGATATCTCGGAAAACCTTCCCAAATCGTAGGTTAATCTCCTAAATCTCTACAATGTTGGCATTATGATTTTGTACAGGTATTGTACTTGATGGCAACTCACTCTTGTGACAGATCTCAGTTCAGGCACTCAAAAATCATAGAAATTAAGATACCCACGGGTAATCCTAGAAGAAGCTGCAGACCCGTAGGTATTCCGACCAAGGAGTGCGTGCAGGCACACAGGTGATACGTTCAGAAGGTGCGGACCCTGGTTTCACTCTCTCCAATGCATAAAAGCGCGTGCACATGGGAATATTCATGAATGGTTCATGGTATTAGTCCAACATTTTTTGATCAAATGGTTTTGGTCCGTGGTATTGCATCCAAAAGTATTGATCCCAAGTATTGGGTTCATGGTATTTTGTTATTATGGTTTTGGACCATGGTATTGTGAAAGGCTTGCCTATAAAAAGGAAAGGAGATCTCTAGGCCACACACTTGTGAAATTTGAATATCATAAGATCTGAAATTTTGGGTGAATGGTTTTAAAAGCTATATCTAAATCAAGGAGAAAACGTAAAGTGAATCTATTGATAAGTCATGATCTCTTGGGCGCATGAACAGATCTGTGGATCTGACTGACTGTGGCATATTGGAGTACTGTAAATCTGGCCCTAATCAGAAGTCCGCAGGTGATCCAAAGGCGCAATGCGGGGGTACGCAGCGTAGTGAAAGGCTCAGTACGGGAGTACGCTGCGCAGTTGAAGGCACAGTGCGGGGTACGCAGTGCAGGAGAAGACATAGTACGAGTCGCATGCAACACAGAAAAGGGCGAAGTGCAAGGTACGCAGGCAAAGAAAAGGCACAATGTAGATGTACACTGTAAGTCAGAAGTAAAGGTGCAGATCTGAAGAAAAATACACGGAGCAAAAGAAGAACCAGTGCGAATCTGCGTAGTTTAGTCTTAGAAGAGCTGCAGATATACGCAAGCCCCTATTGGTGAAGTTGCGGTCTTATATTGAAACAGTTGTTGATTGTCTTTTATCTATTGCAGTAGAGTTCTGGGTTTAGATTTCTAGTATTACTTTTCTGTTTACAGCATTATGAAGAGTTGGGTGATTCATTGGTTCATTGTATAAGGAGGTTGGGTGATTTTCATGTACTTGAAGATTATTTGATGTTCATGGATCCAGTTTGAAAATTTATGAAATGTGGTCCTTAAAGAAGTAAAAGAGCTAAGGGGGTTATAGCTCCCTTCGAGGAGAGACTGGAAAATGAGAGAGAGTTGTAGCTCTCTGCAGGTTGTAGCCTGCGTACCATTACAAAATCATTGTAAAAGAAGTTTCTAATTGAAAGAAGATAGAGACATATTGCAGCGGGTGGTTTTCACCGACATTGGGTTTCCACCTTATATCTGGTGTTCTTTGGTGTGACTATCTATTTTCTTGTTTCATGCTCATTATTATATGCTACTGACATACACGTTAATGATCAATATATAAAGATTAAATTAAGGAAGGCATATTGAAAAGAATTTGATAATATTGATTCACCCCCCCTCTAAGTATTATTTTCAACAATTGGTATCATAGCAGGTCCTTCTGAAGAAGCTTGATCGCTTGAAGGAAGATCTTTCATCATGAGCAACTACAAAAGGGAAGCATAAATCAGGCCACCAGTGTTTCATGGGACAAACTTCATATATTGGAATTTAAGAGTTACTGCATATCTTCAATCTCTTGGTACTGAAGTGTGGGATATCATAGATACAGGGTATACTTTTCCATCAACAACTCCTACAGATCCGGCTGAGAAGAAGAAATATGAAACAAATGCAAAGGTGGTCAATACTCTATTGGGATGTCTATCGCAATCAGAATTTGTCAAAGTCATGCAGTATAAATCCACAAAGGAAATATGGGACAAGATTGTTCTAATCTATGAAGGAGATGATCAGGTAAAACGAGCAAAACTACAAACCCTCAGGATTCAGTATGAAAATCTCAGGATGTACAATGATGAGAGTGTGGCTAACTATTCTATTCGTGTAGATGAGATTGTTAATTGTATGAAAAATTTGGGTGAAGAAGTAAAAGAGGCTGTTGTGGTTGAAAAAGTTCTAATATCTTTGTCCCCTAGGTTTGAATCTAAAGTTTTTGCAATAGAAGAAAAGGAGAATCTTCAAAACCTTAAAATGTCACAGTTGCATGGGATTCTAACTGCTTATGAAATGAGGAAAGGAGGGCCATCAGATAGGAGAGAAGCTGCCTTCAAAGCTTCTGGCAAAGGAGATTACTATGAGTCTGGACACATATCATAAGAAGAAGAGGAATCAAATTTTGTCAAAAATCTTCAACAGGGCACTGGACGATTCCGAGGTAAGTTACCATTCAAATGCTTTGCTTGTGGAAGAGTAGGTCACTATGCTGCCAAATGTCTTCACAAGAATAAGATTGACAAGGGGAAAGTACCTGTTAGATGGAACACGAAACAAAATGATAATAAGAAGAGCTATTACACTCATGAAGATAGTGACGGAATCTCAAATAGCGATGAAGATGAACGAGGTAATCACTATAAACTTCTAATGGCTTTTGAAGATGATGATTACATGGATGTTATAGATATAGCTGGCTTTTATGAAGATATTTCTAGACTCAAAAGATGTTTAGAAGAAAAGAATATGACCATTGATACTCTGCAATTTCAACTTGATGAAAAAGAAAAATCTCTTGAGAAGATAGAATGTGAAATTGTTGGTCTTAGGAAAGAAATTGAGAAAACAAAGGCCCTTAATCTTAAATTTGTTAAAGGATCTGAAACTATGGATGAGATTATCAGTGTACAACATTCCCCTCTAATCAAGATAGGTCTAGGGTATAATGCAAAAGCATCTCAAGCTTCCACCTCCAAAAGTTATCTTGATGCAGCAAGAAGTAGTGAGCAAAGGCCTAATAGAAATCATCAGGTAAATCAGGGACAATCTTCCTCAAGGATGAACAAAGACTATCAAGAAAATCGGGGGCATGCTACCTTAAGGAAAAACAGAAGCTAAAACCAGCCACAGGTAAAATCTTCCTAATTCTCTTCAAGAATGGATGGCGGTAGAAACTGCAATTGGTTAGATGATAGTCGCAGGAATTTCTTCAATGGCCAATGTTTCTCTTGCCATAACTTTGGTCACAAAGTAGCCCAATGTGTTGCTTATAAGACAATCATGACTAAAGAAGATCAAAAATAGAGAAGTATGCCTGAAATCATGAAGAGGACCTATAACAACTTTTCCGCCCTTGAAAGTGAAATTGAATGTTATATTTGTAATAATTTTGGTCATGAAGATTCTGAATGCAGGAGCAGGTTTTGGAAATAAACTCAGAAGGAACAAACCTGAAGTGCCAAAACATGGAGAATAAAGGAACCGCAACCAGAAAGATGTGGGATAGCTTTATATGCAGAAGGAAAGGAAAATCAATAGTACATCGACAACGGATGTTCGAAGCATATGACAGGTGATAAAGAAAAACTTGAATCATATATTGCTTTAGAAAAGAGAAAGAAAGTTTCTTTTGGAAATGACACCCCTGCAGCCATAAAAGGAAAAGGCATTGCTCAGTTGAAAGAAAAGGTCAAAGTTGGAAACGTTTTATATGTTGATGGCTTGAAGCATAATATATTAAGTGTCAGTTAGATGTGTGATAACGGAACTCAGGTGATATTTCGATCAGATGGGTGTAGTGTTCGTGATCTTGATATAGGAGAAACTATTATCAAAGGAAAAAGAACTCCAAATAATCTATACATATTTGAAGAAGGAGAACAACAATGATATTTGAGCAAGAATGATGAACACTGGTTATGGCACCGTAGGTTGGGGCATCTAAGCTTTTCACAAACAAGGAAAGCATGCAAATACCAGTTAGTTCGTGGTCTTCGAGACATCAAAATTCCAGACAACACCATATGCAAATCATGTCAGTTTGGGAAGAAAACCATAACTAACTTCCGTGAGAAGTAAGGATCAGCCAGTAGGCCTCTTGAGCTAGTTCATACAGATGTATGTGGTCCATTCAGGACAAGGTCACCTCGAAGAGAAGAACACCTTATATTATTCATTGACAATTTATCCAGGATGGTTTGGTTAGGACTTAAGAAGCACAAGGACGAAGCATTCGAAAAATTCAAATCCTTCAAAGCCTTGGTTGAGGATGAATCAGATTACAAAATCAAGTGCCTCAGGTCAGACAGAGGTGGGGAGTTTACCTCAAATGAATTTTTCTATTTCTGTGAAGAACACGGAATAAAAAGGGAATTCTCTACAGCTAGGACTCCTCAGCAAAATGGAGTAGTGGAAAGGATGAACACAATAGTCCAACAAATGGCTTGTGCTATGCTTGATGAATCTGGAACTCTGACAACCTTCTGGGGTGTAGCTGCATATGCTGCGGTTGTTATTCTCAACAAAACAAATGTCCGAGTGAACAGCACTCAAACATTGCATGAGCTCTGGTATGGTAAGACTCCTTCGGTAAAGCATTTCAAAATATTTGGGAGAAATGCTATATTAAGAATATTGATGAACAACTTGGCAAACTTGAACCTAAAGTAGATGAAGGAATTCTTCTTGGTTATTCTCCCTATAGAAAAGCATATAAGTGTTATAATAAAAGACTTGGAAGAATTGTTGACAACATTGATGTATTGGTTGATGAAAATGGATACATCCCTAGGAAAGTAAATCATAATGATATCGAAGAGGATGAAGAGTATTGTCCAAATCAGACTGATGATGAAGAAGAAACCCATGAAGAAGAAACCCGTGAGGAGCCAGAGGATCAGATAAGGATAGAAGAAAAGACTCCTTCTAGGTATGTTCAAAAGAATCATCCAAAATCACAAATTTTGGGGCAAAAGGAGGCTGGCATACAAACAAGAAGAACAATTGCAGAAGATTCTAGCTATTTGACATTACTCTCCTCCACTGAACCACAAAATGTAAGAGAATCTTTCCAAAGTGAATGTTGGGTCAAGGCAATGGATGAAGAACTTGAGCAGATTGAAAAGAACAACACTTGGGAGTTGGTTCCTAGACCAAAAGATAAGAATGTCATAGGGACAAAATGGATCTTCAAGAACAAGTTGAACGGAAATGGGGATTTTATTAGAAACAAGGCCAGACTTGTTTGTAAGGGTATGCTCAACAAGAATGAATAGACTTTGAAGAAAATTTTGCTCCTGTTGCTAGACTTGAGGCCATCTGAATGTTCCTTGCTCTCTCAAGCTTTCAAAAGTTCAAAGTTTTCCAAATGGATGTGAAATCAACCTTTCTGAATGGGACTGAGAAGAAGAAGTGTATATTGAGCAACCAAATGGTTTCATCCTTGGGAATGATCCAAATCTTGTATGCAGATTAAAAAAGGCTCATTACAGTCTTAAACAAGCTCCAAGGGCTTGGTACTATCATTTGGACATATATCTTCATCAACAAGGTTTTTCAAAAGGATCAGCAGATAGTAATATTTATATAAAAATTGAAAATGACAAATTGCTAATACTTGTTGTGCATGTAGATGATATTATCTTTGGTAGCAATGAAGAAGCTATGAGTCAAAGCTTTGCCTTGGTGATGCAGAAAGAATTCGAAATGTCTTTTCTTGGAGAACTGACATACTTTCTTGGATTGCAAATCCAAAAAAATGAAGACGAGATCTTCTTGTCTCAAACCAAGTATCTCAAGCAGATTTTGAAGAAATATGGCATGGAAAATGCAAAACCAGTATGTACCCCCATGTTCATAGGATGCAGCCTCAGTGCAAATGTTGAATCAACAACAGTGCATCAACCAACCTATAGGTCTATGATTAGAAGTCTACTTTATTTGACAAGTACCCAACCAGACATCATGCATGTAGTGGGAATAGTTGTAATATTTCAGGAAAATCCAAAGGAAACTCATCTTCAAGCAGTGAAGAGAATATTTAAATATCTTCAAGGAACTCAAAACTATGGCTTATGGTATCCCAAAAATACAAATCTCACACTTCATGCTTATACAGATGCAGATTGGGCCGGAAGCATGGATGTCAGGAAGAGCACAAGTGGTGGTACATTCTTTATGGGTTCCAAATAAGTATCTTGGTTTAGAAAGAAACAGAGTTCAATTTCATTATCTACAGCTGAAGCGGAATATGTGGCTGCTGCATCTTGCTGCACTCAACTACTTTGGATGATGTAGACCTTGCAAGATTTTCAAATCACTTGTACACCACCTATCTCCATCTTATGTGATAATACAAGTGCAATCAGCATTTCAAAGAACCCAGTCATGCATTCAAAGACCAAGCACATACCGATCAAGTATCACTTTCTCTCGGAACAAGTGCTTGAACAAAAGGTCAACTTGGAATATGTTCCTTCTAAGGAACAAGTTGCTGATATTCTCACCAAACCATTTCCCAGGGAGACCTTTGAATACCTCAGGAAAATGTTGGGGGTAGTTGATGCATCATCTTGTTGTTGAAACTCATCTGTTTGTTGTACACGAGGTTTATATGTGGTATACACGTACATTTGATGGTTTATGGATTGGTTGTAGATCGATGGCACAGGTTAAGGGGGAGCAAATATAATGCATTGTTGGCATTATGGTAGCACAAAAGGAGAACATGGATGTTGATCTAAACATGGCTGCAATATGTCTCTATCTCTTTCATGGTCATGATGGATTATGGATCTGGTCAGGGGGTGCATTATCAGGAGAGAAAAGACTTAAGCATGTCCTCAGGGGGAGCATAACCCTTTTCCCTTGATGTCAAAGGGGGAGAATGACATTGAGAATCTTGAGGTTGCCATCAAGTCCAAAGGGGGAGATTGTTGGAATTACGATTATGTACAGATGTTGTACTTGATGGCAACTCACGCTTGTGACAGATCTCAGTTCAGGCACTAAAAATCAGAGAAATTAAGGTACCCGTAGGTAATCCTAGAAGAAGCTACAGACCCGCAGGTACGCCGACCAAGGAGTGCGTGCAAGCATGCAGGTGATACGTTCAGAAGGTGCGGACCCCAGTTTCACTCTCTCCAATGCATAAAAGCGCGTGCATGCGTGAATCTTCGTGAATGGTTCATGGTATTAGCCCAACAATTTTTGATCAAATGGTTTTGGTCCGTGGTATTGCATCCAAAAGTATTGATCCCAAGTATTGGGTTCATGGTATTGTGTTATTATGGTTTTGGACCATGGTATTGAGAAAGGCTTGCCTATAAAAAGGAAAGGAGATCTCTAGGCCACAAACTCGTGAAATTTGAATATCTTAAGATCTGAAATTTTGGATGATTGTTTTAAAAGCTAGATCTAAATCAAGGAGAAAACGTAAAGTGAATCTATTGACAAGTCGTGATCTCTCGAGCGCATGAACAGATCTGTGGATCTAACTAACTATGGAACATTGGAGGACTAAAAATTTGGCCCTAATCAGAAGTCCGCAGGCAATCCAAAGGGTGCGGGGATACGCAGCGCAATAAAAGGCTCAATGCGGGAGTACGCTGCAAAGCCAAAGGCACAGTGCGGGGTACGCAGCGCAGGAGAACGCACAGTGCCGGGCGCACGCAACACAGAAAAGGGCAAAGTGCGAGGTACGAAGGCAAGAAAAGGCACAGTGCGGATGTACGCTGTAAGTCAGAAGTAAAGGTGCAGATCTGAAGAAAAATACACAGAGCAGAAGAACAACCAGAGCGGATCTGCGCAGTTCAGTCTCAGAAGAGCTGCGGATATACACAAGCCCATGCTGGGGAAGTTGCGGTCTTATCTTGAAACAATTGTTGATTGAATTTTATCTATGCAGAAGAGTTCTCGGTTTAGATTTCTGGTATTACTTTTATGTTTACAACATTCTCAAGAGTCGGGTGATTCACTGGTTCATTAAGAAGATTAGGTGATTTACACGTACTTGAAGATTATTTGATGTTCATGGATCCAGTTTGAAAATTAATGAAACGTGGTCCTTAAAGAAGTAAAAGAGCTAAGGGGGTTGTAGCTCCCTTCCAAGAGAGACTGAAAAAGGAGAGAGTTGTAGCTCTCTGCAAGTTGCAGCCTACGTACTAGTAAAGGACTGCACCAGTACAAAATCATTGTAAAATAAGTTTCTAATTGAAAGAAGATAGAGACATATTGCAGCAGGTGGTTTTCAACGACATTGGGTTTCCACCTTATATTTGGTGTTCTTTGGTGTGACTATCTGTTTTCTTGTTTCATGCTCATTATTATATGGTACTGACATACAAGTTAATGATCAATATCTAAATATTAAATTAAGGAAGGAATATTGAAAATAATTTGATAATATTGATTCAACCCCCCCTCTCAGTATTATTTTCAACATACAACATAAGTTCGGCATGATGGTTCCCCACTATATACTTGCTGAGCCCGTCTGTTGTTTGGGTTTGGGTTCGGCTAGGCAAGCATTTGGGGTTTCCTTGGTGGAGTAGGAGGCAATGGTTGTGGTTGAGTAGGTGGTGGAGGCAAAAGAGTGGGAGGAGAGTTGTACTAGGGCCTCCACCCCTGATGAGATGCATTCCATTGAGGTTGTGGCTCAGCATAGGATTGAAATGAATCAGTGGCTGGTTGGGCATGATATTGAGATGGAAAGGACCAAGGAGGAGGTGTGGACCATGAAGGATGAGAAGGAGGGCCCCAAGAAGGTATGGAAGTGACTTGTTTGGGGTTGTAGTATGCCTAAGATGTCCCTTGCATCCCGTGCTAGTATGGTCTAGGTCCATGCGGTCTCCTTTGGTTCATGAAATAGAGTGGTTCAATGGCTCCTTTAGCCCCTTGGTATACAACTTTAAGTCCGGGCAAGGAAGGGCACCTATCTGTAGAATGATCTTCTTCACAGAGTGAACAAACCTCTATAGAGTTTAATGGACATTCATTCCTAGAATGCCTCCCAGTGCATCTAGGACAAAAGATGGGCAAAGCCCTCTCTGCTTCCTCTTGTTTTCTTTCGATATGAAAGGTATCCATTTGTATGGCAAGAGTCTACAACATCTCACTCTTGAAGTATTTCAGCATGTTTCCAAGTTAACCTTTGATGGATGAATTGGAAGAGGAGGTATTGGCTATGGGTTGACTCCCCCTACCTTTCTTTCTCACTGCTCTAGAATGGTTTCTAAAAAGAGTCTTTATGTCCTCATAAGATAGTTGGTAAATGTCTCCCCCGACCAGTAGATGGAGGGTGTCTAGAAGGTATTCGAAAATTCCCCTAAGTAAGACCAACTTTAGATATTTAGAGTCAAGTGTGCACCTAGGCCTTTTGTAAGTGAGCGGGAACTTCTCTTCATAACCTTCCAAGGATTCATCACTTCCCATGGTCATTCGAAAGATTTCTTCTTTGGTATCTTTTGACCTACAGTAGTCTCGATATTTTTCATTAAAGACCTGTTTCATTTGAGCCCAAGTTGTGATGCTATTGCCAGGTAACCCCATGAAGTAGCGAAATGCTACATCCTAGAGAGTAGAAGGTAATAGTTTCAACTTTTTCTCATCTTCTACATAGTCATAGGTTTGAAAGATGATAGCAAATTCAAACAAGAAGGTGTTAGAATCTTCTGTAGTCAAACCCTGGAAGTGAGGTAGGGATGAAGAACTTATATTCTTCATTTTGGTGTCCTCATTGGTCTCCCGAATGGGAAAAGTACTCTCTATTCTCTCTCCATTTCCCCTAGCATTTATGTTTTCAGTGATTGGCTCAGGAGGGATGTTTTCTTCTTCTTCTTCCCCTATAGATTCTTCAAATATCTTTGGTTGTTCACCAAAAGGTTATTCTTGATCACTGCCATCGAAGAAGAGAGAAGGTTGATGTGCAATGTAATGGGGGCGTTGGGCAAGATTTTTCCTAAATTATCTCTATTCCTATGAGGCATGAAAGGAAATATTTTTGGTTGGTTTTTGTTTTTTTTTCACTGATTGTACTTGCAAAACTGAAATGGATTGAACAACACAAATTGCAACTAACTGAAATGAACTTGCTGAAATGTAATTTATAGAATTGAAAAGGAAAACAAGGAAATGCAGAGATGGAAAGAAATGACTAATCTACTCTTGCTGAAATGAAATTTTCAAAATTGAAAAATAAAGCAAGGAAATGCAGAAACTGAAAGAGACAACTATTCTACTTTTGCTGAAATAAACTACTTAGCAAAATGTTGCGATATAAAATAGAAGAAATCATTAATCACAAAAAATACTCTGATGCTTCCCCGACAACGATGCCAAAAAGTGGTGAGCACTAGTATTGCAACAATAATGTTACAATTCCTGGGCTTCCTACTTTACTCTTATCAACCCGGTAGTTCGTAACAAACTTGGAAGTGACGATGCTATATGCACAAGTACTAGTTCTTACTGCAGGCCGTCACTTGGTTAGCTGGTGCAATATCACTAGGAGCTCAAGCCAACTTCTATGGATTCTAGAAGAAGCTTTATATGTGATGAAAGAAAGGAAATCCTACTCTACAGAGGCTACTCTAATTGCAGAAAGGAAAAATACTGAAATGTAAAGTAAACCTAACAAGCCCTACTTAACCAACTAATCCTACTTTTGCAGAAAGCACTATGAAAACCATGAAATGAATTCCATTACCTACTCAAGGAAGTAAACAACATCTACTCAAGCTATTTCTAGAAGTAAATGAGCAAAAAACATCTTTTTCGATTTTTATGTATTTATATGTGAAATTGTCATGCATGTATTTTATTTTGAGTGAAGGTGGAAGAAAATAGGTGGTTTTGAAGGGAAACTTTGGGGTTTGACGAGATGTATGATGGTGTATATGCATCCTAGGAGGTCTCGGGTGGCCTTCTAGAGGTTTTTCCCACAATAAGCCTTCAAAAGAAAGCATATAGGAAAATCTACCGAAGGACAAAAGGGATCTACAGGAGGTCTACAAGAGGATATTGAGAGCTGTTTTGAAGGTTTTGAAGGTGTAAGAGTGGGTGGAAAAGGTAGGTGAAGGGGATGATGCGTTAGGGTGCCTAGGGTC